>JBCAUG010615360.1:0-14180 GCA_038406175.1 Haplosyllis leylae | reverse complement strand
AGATGACAATTCAAGCACTAAAGCCTAAAAACCCTGCAATTACAATAATTAGGTGTCACAGTCACAATCATCACTTTGCTGCAAAATCTTTATTGTACAAATTGCAGGTTAATTTGCATTACAAATGAAAGGCTGAGGAGGTGGGGACATGGCTAACTGAGGAGGGGGCTGGAAATGGCCAGATTGCGTAAATCTGGGCATTTCCAGTCTTTCCAAGCCATGGGATCCATCTCCTCACATACCTGAGAAGTCCTTAGTGCATGGGGTTGATGTGAATAATCTGGTGTCCAGCCTGCCTTTCCTGAGGTCCAATGGGCACTCAGGCTTTTTATAGGCAGGGAAGTTCACCATCATATTCTTACATCACAAAAAATTGTTCCCACTGAGGAGAGGACCTACTAATCACCTTTTAGCTCTTTCCCAGTTAGGATTCCATTTTAACTAAACCTTTGTAGTGTTTCCAAGCAGTTTGGCATATTGCTGCCACATTGGCAGAACTGAGGGGGTAGGAATATGCACACCTGAGTACAGTACTCAGTCCAGACATGATGTCATCGCTCTGGATATTGATTGGCTCACTCACACATCACACCACTCTGTCTAGACATTGCATCACTTTTCATTTTTTTTGTGGCAACTCCATCCTAATTGGCTGGAAACAACCACCACAAGTGATCTTTGAGGAGGTGGACAGATAAATGACTTGTATGCATCGTGGGACTCAATTTACATGTTCCCTGTTATTTCTATAGCAGTTGGACCTAACTCCTCAAAGCTCAGCTCGTGACACATGTAATTATGAATGATATGCCATTCACAATGTCATTTGAAATTTTAGATGCAAAATTTTGTGAGACTTGATTGTGTACAATATATGTTTCCGAGTAATTATGAACGAAATGTTGTTCACAATGTCGTTAAGAATTTTACACACGATGTAGCTGTGTCATTGCGTACTTGTTGAATTCATCGCAGTCATTCCGACCTTCTTTGTTGATAGTAGGAAATCTGGATTCTTCTGAAATTTTAATCTGGTTTTACAACTATTTCCCAACAGGTTTTCAGTAGAGTCGGTAGGTATGAGTGAGTTCAGTGAAGAGATGGACGATTTGTTCTTCTGGTTGGACGAAGTGGACGCGCTACTTAACACGGGCATCAGACCGGCCGACAGAGACTTCTTGCAGCAACTCTCTGATAAACTCAAGGTATACAGATTTAAAATGTCAGAGTGTCGGATTGACGAAGCTTTCACTACTACATGTAGTTGTTCACTGGTCCGCCGGTAAGAGGCGGCTACGAAAATGTGGTTTGTTTAAATTCAAAAGTTTTTGGTTTTCTTTTGAAATGTAGTGTCCAGTGCGTTGCATCGGTAGTGTTCACTTACGCTGTAGAAATATCTTAGATCTGTTAACTCTCTCCTAAACTGAGGATTCAGTGTAACGGACTGATCGTAATAACAGTCTCGGTTATTTGCGTTGTGTTATTTACTCTGGAGGATAGCTCTGACAAAGGAACGCAAACGATGGGGAATTAAAGCCTCATCGCTTACATATCAAACAGGAACTTAATTTGCCTTCAGAGGAAGAACATTGCTTACCTAAGTGACAAATTACTTCGCGATTTATTTAGGAGAGACGAGAGCAGATGGCGGGAAAACGGGAACAACTAGAGACCCTCAACATGTGGGGACAGAAACTAACGCGTGAAGAAGGACTCACAAACACTGACAAAGATAATATTCACAAAGACCTCGCTTTAATTAACGAGAGATTTAATAAGGTAAACACGAAAGCCCAGTCTATCTTTTCGAACTGTATTTCCATCTAGTATGATGGAAAAATCTGTGAATACAGATCCGGAGCATGTTGTAAAAAGCAGTACAAATGTGATTTTTACCTCATAATGAGGCTCTCTGCAACTGTGAGAAATCATCACAGTTATAACAGTACATATTACTTGAAGAGAAAAACTGCGAGAGATTGATCATAAAAAGTTGAGTTTTCTTTCAGGTTGCTGGCAATCTTCCTGAGAAGCAGCGGGTGTTGGCGGACAAAGTGATGGAATGTCAACATTTCGTAGAACAGTTAGACGCATTGACTACGTGGGTTAAGAACACAAAGGAACTATTAGAAACACAACAGGGTCCAGTGGGATCCGTGACGGATCATGATGAACAGGATTCAGTTGTTGTGGACCCAACGGTAAGTTAACACGAGGATTTATTGATTAATAGTATTGAAAAATTGTTGATAAATGCAAGGGATTACGGGCAGACATCTGAAAAATATTTACACTCATGCAATAATACTTTTGCTTTGAACTTTTCAGCCTCTGATTGTAAGTATTGTACACAGTATGACTCCCCTGGGCTGTAGTTTCTAACCATAAGTCTTGGCTTTCAGGCGAACTGATTAAGGCATTCCATTTTTCACAGATATGAGCATGCTGACATTCACGTGAATAAGCTTGCTAATCTATACTGTATTCTGGTGTTGTTCTGAAAGAACCTTTCAAGGATTAGTGAAAGTGCTGCCTCTTCATAGCAGTGAATTTGTCCTTTTTCCAGTTCGGAAATAGTAACGATGGCATCAAGTGCAATTAAGAAGGAAATGAGAGCATTAAGTATAATACCAAATGCTTCAAATTAGAATAGACTGCTTTTATAGCAAAAAAGTTGCAGCAATGCAATAATTTAGAGCTATTAAGTCTTTAAAAGTAAATGCTGCCTACAATGTTACTGACTTGCGTATTAAACTAATGTAAATGGAAGAAGGAATAGTTCGTAAGGAAGTAAAGTGTATTTGCTCACAAAGTACGCGAAATGAAACAAATGTCATTTGGACAATAGATGTTAAGATTTGTATTTGTACCGTGATAGGATGCTCTCTTCTTACAATTGATTTATCTTGTCCTCTGTGACACTGGATAATACAGATAATCTAAGAGATGATTCTAAGGTTTGCAGCAATCTGCATTGCGAATGAAAAGGAGTCACAAATGTTCATTAAAGGACTTCATGTTGGAAGGGAAGTGCACGAGCCAATGACACTGAGAACTGAGTACATGAACTTCCAACCATTTTGTAAACTAACCGTACAACCATGTTGGGCTGATTTCCGACCTGGCTTCTCATATTAAATCCACAATCCTTTAAAATAGTTTACTCAGCACTGATCACAGGCTTATTCCATTATATGTAGACAATGCAAGAAGCTCTCAAATCCCGGCAAGGCCACATGGATCGTCTGAACGAGACGTACCGAGATCTGGCGATCAGCAGTCGACAGGTGGGCGCAAACATACCAGACCATGTACAACACAGAGTCGACAAACTCAACGTCGACTGGGTGAAAGTGCAACAAATGTCCACGAATCTCAGACCAACGTCAGGAGATGATTCCATGTTTAATGAAGGTATTTAATAGGTGTCCTTGATGCATAACAACGAATGAGTTATAGATATTGCAATTTAGGAATTATTACTTTGAATGGCTCTTGTTTGCATTTATGAATGTCAGGGAGTACAGAACATGTGAGCTACAGATGGAGCTTTGTTTGCAAATAGATCGAGTTGACACAAAATTTTGAAAAATCAATCTTCATTAAAAATAAATGTAATTTTTAAGTTGAGACTATGAACATAAAGCAGGAAAATGATTTCTGAAAACCCGAGACATATTTAAATTTCAATATTCAAAATGAAATCTTAGCAATATTATGTTCTTATTTTAATTCTACAGTTCGAGAACACATACATGCTGAGTCGGTTATCAAGGCCGAGTCCGCTGCGATGGTTCAGTCGGCTGAGATCCCTCCGTCCCCCACGTACACTAAACCTCCGCCGCTACCCTGGCCGGATTTTGAGCAGGAGGTGAACGAACTGCAGGACTGGCTGATCCTCCTGCAGCACGTCCGTAAATCCCAGATCGTCACTGTTGGTGATGTCGTCGAGATTGAGGAGACGATAATAAAACAAAAGGTGAAAAACAGTACAATTTTGTTTTGAAGGACACCTGTTTTGGTGCCATAAAAGCAAGTGACCACCCAAAATAATGAACAAGGGAGCACAAGTGAAAGTTACCATATATTGAAGGTGACTGCAAATGGAGTATTCGTAAATACGATGTCTTATTGTAGTTAATATTAAATATCCTTTGATGTGCATGTTGATTAGTAAGTAATTGAATCTTAGTTTTACAGCATTTGAATAACCGTCTTCACATGAGTCTGACATTTAAAGGAAAGACGAGGTAATTTTTTTATTTTTGTGTTTTTTGCAGAATGTCCTACATGAGTTGGAAGGCAAGAAACCCTTTGTTGATTCGCTGAAAATAAAAGGTGAACGACTACAACAAGAAGCCAAGTCAGAACAGGACAAGCAACTAGTCAAAGAAAAGGGTAAGATGTGTTGTTTTTACCGTGAGGCATTAAGGTTTAGTAGTTGGATATGTATCTGGAAATATTCTACGAAAGATATGACGTTTTTGTTGGATTGAAAGTCATTGGATTTCAAAATTCACTCGTCTTCAATTTTTTGTGCGTGGGTTTTATGTTGTACAGAAATTTGATTCTTTTGGGATGGTTTATAAAATTCCATATAGTTCTCGAAAAGTCTATTCTTTTGTAACGTGAGAGGTACACCAGAAGATAATGTTCTCGCAAAGCACATGGTGACAAAGTCTCTGCCATAATGAAGAGGCTCATTACGCGACTTTAAACAGGGCAGGAAATCATGTTCTGTTTGAACGATCTGATCACTGACTGATTGATTGAAGACCTCCAAGTTAATGTAGCTGATTGCACCTCGTTCCTTTAGCTGGGTCAGACGAGTACATGCATGTGTCCAACCCAGTAATAATCCATAATTACATAGCATTTCGGCTTTACAGAAGAACTTCGATGCTATTTTGCTGATGAGGTTAAAAGACACGGATCTAGTTCCTGTAGATAACGTATGAAGCCCCCAAGACTGGAAACCCTTTGACGTTTTGCGTCTTTGGAAACAACAACTGTGTTTTGCATTGAAATCCAAGGAACTGTTTCTGTCTTTGATATAGTTTCAAAGGGCTAATGATGGTCTCTGCCTTACCAAATATCCTTTATAAATTCACATGAAAAAAGAACAGCTTTTTGCTCAAACGGATTTTGTACGCACGTGTGTTTGTTACTGTGTACACCTACATTGACACACAGCATGGTACTGTGGATATTCTTCTGTCATATGCAAACAGTAGGAAAACAACATGACAAAACCGCTGATCTGATAAGTAGATTGAAAATAAGGCTGAAATCAACTCTTGAAACTCAGAAGTGTCACTGAAATGTGCACCAGAAGTAAAAGTACAAAACGTCATGACTTTAATTATGAAAAAAGGAAGGAGTTAGAAGTACGTTGCGTTTCCCGAATCTGACATGATTCTTTACAGTTTATTTGAGTACAGACAAAAAACGTGTAATTAGTAGGGGAAACCCGTTGCCTGAGCCTGCGGGGGAATTAATCAGATTCTGAGGTGAAGTCTGTAATCTGAATGAAGAGAGCTTGTTACAGAAAGCAGTGCGCTAGACACGAAACTCGCACTTACGCATGAATGTGCGCAGTCAGTTGTAAGAACAGCAGCCTTAGATGATATGTGTCATAATATTTGTGACTACAGTCTTCACGGAAATAATGAGCAAAGACAAAAATAATTGAAGTACATTGCTTTCTTTAAAGAAATGTTTCCAAAATATTTATTTTGAGGACGCATGTGAACCTTGGCAAAATGGGTTGAAGACACAGCTGAGACACTCTCCATCATGTGATTCCAGTGAGTTATTTTGTTGGGTTGTTACTTTTATCTAAGTTTGACGATCAAGTAAGTATCGAACTTTGTCTCTGTTCTGTGTCCTGCAACCAGAGCGGCCCTGGCACCACGACCGAGGGTCATGTGACTGATTTTACAATCCCAGGACAAATAAATTCATTGACAATATAAACGTGATTGAAGAGATCGATCAGTGGTATGATTGAAGACATTTGTGCTGAAAATAAGAACTCAGGAACTACAGACATAGGATTGGAAGAAGTATGGTAGTATAATTAAAAAATTTCGGCACCTCTCGCTATTCATTAGAGAGGCATTTTCTATGTTGATAATTTGGGCTCCGTGTCTTATTGTTCTGTGACACCTGCCACAAAAACTGACACGTTGCCCTGTCTGTACTGAGGATGTTTGACCTGTCTGAAAATGAAAATCTGAAAGAAATGCAGTACTGGTGTGGCACATGTTACCTACATATTTCGACCATCAGGATTTCATTTCTGAAGAGAAAATTCATGAATTATGACTGTAAGTGCTTCAATTTTAGTAATTTTTACCTTGTTTTGTTGAAGATAGTAAGTCCGGTTGAAACTGCTAAAATCCTATTTTTGGTCATTTTCAATCCACAAAATCACACAGAAATAACAATAATCCAAAATTGAAATTTTGTATGCAAATACCCCTACATCTCCTTTATATCCAGTAAAAAAATCTAGATGAAATTCAATGTATAAAGGCACTTTCCATCAGTTTGAAAAAGGCTCATATTCCGAAAGTAATGCATACGGTTAGGTTGCCAAACAAGCAATGAGACTGGGAAGGGCATGCTGGTCTGCTCGCTCCATGTCACAGTGGCTCTCCCCTGCCTATTATGTTCTCTTTGCTCCGGTGACTTTGTGGGCCATTTGCGGGGGAACAAAAGGCAAATTGGCAATTCCGTCAATACACTCCTATGAGTAAGGAGCCCCTTGACACTCCTATTCAGTGGTGAGCAAATCTGAACATTAATCACTGAATAATAGAACAAAAGGTTAGGCCAAGAGAAGAAATTTTTGTAGGATCACTGTGGGTCCATGGTTGCTTCGATGTGCCTAATTTTTTAAGCCAGTTAAATGATTCCCTGATCATGTTTTATTTGGCCTAAAAATTGCTCGTCTTCGCCTCGCGATTTTCTAGCCAAATAAAACACTCCAGGTCATCATTTAACTATCACATAAAATAATGTGGAAGACAACTCATGTGCAAATCGCGTGATTGGTAAAAAAAAAGTTTTTGGAAAATAATATCACGCGTTGTACTTTGATCATCTGATGCGTCAATACCATATTTCCTGCGCATCCTGTTTCAAGTTCAGAAAAATCGATGTGATATTGGGGAGATCCAAAAATACATTTCAGCTTTTATAGTGGTTGTCTGCGAGAAATAAATTTTGAAACATAAATAAATGAAGAATAGATTTGACCCCAAATAATATTGCATAGTAATATTTTACATCTATGAGATCTGACTTAAATTGGAACTTTTCCAGTTGACTTTGGGATATCTTGGATTTCTAACACTGCACATGCTCAAGACACACTTCCTGTTTGAAAATCTGTGAGGATTAGATCCATCCTTAGGTATACTGCAAAATATCCAACACAGGTCCACTCTAACTAGTATAAAATATTTTGGAGCAAACATATTCTTTAATCATTTATGTTTCAAAAACTATTTTTTCACAGACAACCATTTTGAAAGCCTAAATGGATTTTCTGAGCTTTATTAAGAAAGTGGCTAAAGTACACCAAGTCCAAGATTAATGTATTGATAAAATAAAATATATTGCACCTGTTCAAGCTACCATCTGGTTCAGTGCCCTTAATGCACAATACTCAAGTAGGTATGGGTATGCTAAACCTCAACAAGGCACTTACAGCTACACTTAAGCTGCACCAGATGTCTCTGTTGGAAATAACCCTGTAAGCTGACTGGGTTAGGTACTAAAATTTTTTCTGGTGCTATAAATACTCTAAATACTCCCTTCACCACTTTCTTAAACATGCCATCTCTCTCAGCACTTGTTCAGAGCAACTTATGACTCCTTAACAAAATTCATGATTGCAAAGAAATAACTTAAAAGTTTCTTGTGAGGTAAGGTTTATGCCTACAAGTAATGAAGGGCAAATTCCATCAATACAGTCTGCAATTAATTAAAATTGTCATCATTCTATGGCAGAAGAATGTAACTAGCGAGCAACATCTATCGATCAAAGGCAGATTTATCAACCACTTTTATAATTTGGCCGTCTCTGAAGCTGTGAGAGTTGATGTTTGCTAACCACTGCCATTCTTTAAGACTGAAAAATTCAAATCTGATTTATTTTTCGTTAGGTAGCAGAAGGTACTGTATTGCCATGCAAAAACCATATCATTTGTATTGCAGTTCAATGGTGCAGAATTTCTCATATTTTTATGAGACCCATCAGGTCCTGGCTCTCAAAAGGAAACTGTATGTACACAGACCTACATTTGGGCATTGATTTTAAACTGTCACCACCACACTATCAACTGGCCTCTCAATCTTTTTGATCCTATCAGAAGCTTTGATTCTTTGATTTTGAGACTATCTCTATCTGTAATGACTAACCACTAAAACTGTTGACTGGTTACCATGGTTGCCACTGGTTGACTGGTCATAATGGATACTGTAACTTAGTTTTGATACCATCCTATACTTATAAAGGGATGAAGTGCCTGAGAAAATGCTTCAAATTATCATGCCCAACAAAGCAGTTCAATATAATGTGGCATATGAATCTTCACCATCTATTCTATCAATGACTTAGTATCTGGCAGTTCTGTTCCATATTGTAATATTCCAGGGAGGAAGGTCAACAATTTGTACATGACTTGTACATTGAGACACAAACAACGTTCAGACATGAGTAATATTAAGAATGGACAAAACTGAAAGGCAATAAACCATTTGCAAGTCAATAACAACTAATAGTGGAATCAAATTTACCTCCAAACATTGACATGTGGCAGTCATAAAACTGCTTTGGTAGTGAGTCACCAACAAAGCCTTCAAGATATCAGCCAACTTAAGAATACTGGGTTTTATTCTCATTATTCTTCTTTTCGAGAGCAACAATTAGAGATAATGCAGTAAATAAATTGAAAGTACGAACAATATACTTATTATTTAATTTATATCTTGTCCTTGTAAGAAAATTATAAATCAATGAGACGGCTCTGGACAAAGTGCGAAAACCAAATCTGTACGGTGGTAATATTTTTATGGGGACAATGTACCCCCCGACTCTGTCAAGGACTACATTTTTGGCTCTTTTGCACTTCATATTAATTTTTTTCTGATATTTTAGCACTTCACTCGCCATTTTCTTTTAACTACTTTTTGTTATTTTCATTTCAAAATGTTCAAGGTGAAATTCATGTCACCAGTATCACTCTTCTATGCCCAGGTCCTGCAGAAGGCTCCTAGCACCATCAGGCTCATGCCAGGGGTGAAAGCATTTTTTCCTTGGAGTTCTCATTTCATGTACTGGGTCACACTTTAAAAAAAAGAGCATGCTATTAACACTACAGTTCCCCAGAGGGGTGTCTAGAGCTAAAGGAAATACACCAGACTTCATACCCATTACTTAATTTTTTTATTGACTTTTCAGTATACAAGTGGAAGCCCACTCACTAGAAGAGTGTGTCTAACAGTCATGATTATTATGTAAAACAAAGCAGAAGAACCCTACAAAATGTATGATAAACAATCATGCTTTACCACTACTATTGCAGTCAAACTGAAGTACAGTGAGAATGTAAACCAGAATGCTCAAAATGGCCAAAAAGTAAGTCTCACTGAAGCCAGAGATATGCCACAGCCCCTACCTAAAAAGTTCCATTGCATGTGAGTAGAGTGAATGATTTGGTATCCAACCTGCCTCTCCTAATATTACATGACTGACTCAGGCTTTGGTAGGATGTGGCAGAACTAAAATATTAATCTGTCACAAAAATAGTTCCCTCCAGAGGGGTGTGACAGGAGCCATATTCCTGTCCTCCCTGGGGTAGTGGAACACACTTACTTAACCCATATTTCCAAGTAATTTATGGCTTATTTAATTAGGTGAAGCAGGAGTGGTGTGGGAAGATGACTGAATTGAGTGGGTACTCAGACAAGTAATGACATGATTGCTTTGGCTTTTCATTGGTCCACACATTTCAACACTCATGCTTTGCACTGATTGGTCCAAAATAACCATCACCAGGGTTGTGCATTCCCCAGTAAATCAAAATAAGCATGAACTGAACCCTATACAGTTATGTACGCAGTAGATCTGCTGATTGAAGTTTCCAAAATGGTGATGTCAGGCTTCTGGAATAGATAAAATAGCAACTCCTCACGCGTTCCCCAGTGAAATATTGAGCAATTAATGTGATCACATGATGATATCACGCCACCAGAACTTCAGTAATAAAGCAAATTACAAAGTTGCTTGTCTCCAGAGAGCGAGAACTACCGTGAACAGTAGCTGACTGGTTGAGAATTTCTTTTCACAGGACAGCATCAGGTTGTATTTCCATTGCTTTTTCTTGTTTTCACATGAACTAATTATGCACTAATTTCAACAAAAACTGATATCTTATTGTAAAATCACAAATTCCCAACCAATCCGTTCAACAACTAAGAAATTCTTTCAGTCTAAAGGCCCGTTTACACCTAGCGTTTGTGACACCGCTGCGAGATCGCTCCCAAATCAAACATATGAATTCTGTCCTGTACTGTTACACCAAGCACCAGTGACTGCCGCTTGGAAATCACTTTGCAACCCATTCGGAATGATGTCACAGCTATGTCACAGACACGTCACTGTCGCTAGATGTAAATGGCCTCTGAGGCAACCGCTCGCACCCTCAATCGCATGATATAATGGAACGGCTGGGGGGGGGGGGGGTAAGGATAGGGGAAAGGGAACAGAGGGAGGGGGTCACATTATTTTTGGTCAGGTCCCTCCCAGAGGTTGGCCAGTAGGTGTTGGTTTTTCTTGGCCAGGTCTTTTGTGGATAGGGGCGGCGTGGGAAACAAATCCAATGTCTCATTGTCACGTTTACTTTGTTGCAGTGTTTGTTTCACTCAAAATGCCCCAACACAACAGTCACGTTGCCAACAACGCTGGCGTCAAAATTAAAGTGGTACTGACAGACAACGATAACCGCAATTCAATGCAGATCATCAACCCAGGGCAATACGTGTGTTTTCCAACGCCCAAGGGCCGAGTTTCACTATCAGTTTTCCGTCAGTCAGGATCAAACTTCGGTCCGAATGCAGAGGCTGTCTACACCGATGATAGTGACCGGAGTTTTATCGTCAAACAAGCCGGTGGCTCCCTCAACATCGTCAGGTCGAAATACGGCAAGATTTGGCAAGAGGATGGCGGATTACGCTAAGCGTACTCCTTCAAACAATTAAAGTTAAAAATTTTTCAGGAGCAAAAGATGTTACTTTTGTTTGGAGTAAATTATTTCAGAAGTCGCCATCTTTCAACTATCTTTGGTCTTTCCTAATAAAGCATATAAAATATTTTTTGAAAATAAACTCTATTCAAGCACACAATTTAAAACGTTAAATTAATATTTACTTTAATTTTTACCAAGAGTTTGACTGTAACGGTTTAATTTAGAACTGATGACTGTAACGGTTTAATTTAGAACTGACTTCCAAATTTATGGTCATTGCCAGTAACGTTCTGACCATCCTCATGAACAGTGTAAAATCTATTCACAATAATCACTACATTGCGTGGGACAACGAAGCCCATTCGTCAATTATCAATGTGGCATGAAAATGAGTAAAATTTAATATTTTCCCTGACACTAGTATTTGTGTTGCTTTTTGTTTTGTTTCCATTCGGGCAATACCTCTAGTACCCATATTATTTTTGGATTTTAAAATGATTCATTGATTTCACTGAATTCAGTGAAAATCATCCAGGAAACCTCTACTCTTGCACAAATTCAAATGGAGCTTCATTACTAGAAATAAATGTAAAACATGGCATCACAATTGGTGAATGAGCACTTATTCCAGGTATTATCATGGTGTCTATGGATATAAACTTTATTGGATAGCATAGCGAATAGTGTCCGTGTAGATGTTGGGATGTCCGACTTAAGCAAATTTTCACGAGCTGAATGAATGTTACTGCAAGTAAAATCTCATCAACTAAAATTGATATGATTGATTTCTCTATCCAAACTATTTTTAAATTTAAGCAACACAGCACCAGCGTTTAAAAATATGATTGTCTCGAAAAGATCACGTTTCCAATTTCAAGATTGTACATAACGAGCTGGTGTTGATGTGTTTTTTGTCGTTATGAGCAAACAACCTGGAAAAAGTATCCTCTGTAATATGGGAATCTTTAAAGAAGGCATACTCAAATATCGCCATTACTAAATTTGTGTATTTGTGACAAAAAGCCTCAGCACAAAATTTTCATTTCCCTTTCTTCGGTGGCAATATCACGATATTTTCTCATTTAATGCTTGTATTCATTATTCAGACACGCTGCTTTACCATCGCATTGCTTTTTTCCTCAAAAAGCTAATTTTTCAGATGAAAAATAACTTTGACTGATAGACTGGTCGAATTTACTAAGACAATGTGAAAAAAATTCCTTGCACCATCAAAATTCACTGACAGAATAAATAGAACAGAAGTTTGCTCCATGATTTGAATAACATTAGAGTCTGTCTGGAACCATAACCTCGGACTGCTTTTACAATCCACAGAATCTTCAAAAGTTTCGTATTTTTCTGACATGATCAAAGGATTCTACACCAGTTTTATAATGGGCATCTCATAAGCGGAAAGTTTGTAGATTACAGTTTACGTATTGGTCAATGACGTAGGTTTTGAAAATTAAATGAGATTTCATGAATGGAGTAGATATAACCCAATACATTTGTGTTATTTTGCACAAAAAAGAAAACCAGATGCCGTCACCATCTAATCATTTTCCACAATGTCCTTACGGTGGATAGAATTCTCCAATCGTATGAGAATATTTAGACAAGATAATTTCTCATTTTACATGTTATCAAGGAGGTCCGACTGACATTGAGCTTTCTTAACTTTTTGAAATATATCACAATTAAAAAATTATTGAAAAAATTTAAATTTTGACACTGAATAATCATCTCTGAGGAATCAAATAACTTGAAATGTCTCAGTTTCAATTGGATCTCCTTATTAACATACAAATGAGAAATTATAATTTTTGCAGCTAAATATTGCTGTTTCCTTAATACACTTCAAAATCTATAAAAAAAACATTATCATAGATATATTGTGAAACTCGAATCAGAATCTGGTGATTATGTCGCATATTTGTCACCAATATTTACACTTGCTTGGTTTGTGTAGTAAAACTCAACCCCAGTCAGAATTGAGTGTCTGCCAGGTCAGTGAGGAGAGCAAGAGTAGTTTAATCTCAGGGGGTGACAGCAGTTGTTCATGGGTGTTAGTTTGTGCACTGGACCTATTTGTGAAAGAGAAGGAGCTACTGGCTGTACTACTGAGTGAGGGGTTGTACTTCTAAGGGGGCGGCTTCCCATGTGATGAAGAACATAAACACTCAGATAATGCACAGTCTTTATTGTTGCTCCTAAGACTGGTTAACACATGGACATAGAAAAGAATGATCTTCAAATACAATCTGGAGAGGTGATGTTGATTGTCCAATAACTCTGATATAAATCCCAGAAATATACATTGGTGATGTGAGGGGTCAACAGACAGTTCATGCAGGCACATCATTGAAGAGATCTTGAGGAGATCTCATAGTTCAGAATACAGGAATACAATTGCAGATACAAATACAGGTTCAAACAGCACAAACTGGATCACTTCATGTCAAATGGTTCAGATTAAGGTTTAAGGTGCATCTAAGAATCTGCCAGAAGAAGATGTGGAATGGAACCTCCTCACATTGAATGGTTCAGTTAAGATGCAACCAAGAAATTCAGTAATACAATAGCATCAATATAGACTTTAAGTTACCAACTCACATCTAGTTGTACAAATTACAGAAATGCATAAAAGTGACAATTAAGTAACAGGTTGTGCAGGAGGAGTCAATCTGGTTCTTTACCTCCTCAGGATTCAAAAGTACTACAAAAGCATCCAAAATACAATTTAGGAGATCATGGGAGAAGAATCAGCTTATCTCCTCACAATTACCTGAGAAGTTCCTGCTATTAGTTATTATGACACTGATCAGTCTGGTGGCATTTCTGGAGATCCTACTTTCATAGGGTGCAACTCCCTTATATACCTAATGCCTAGTCACCAGAAGATCAGTGCTACCACACAAAGTA
>JBCAUG010615249.1:0-14181 GCA_038406175.1 Haplosyllis leylae | reverse complement strand
TTGAGAAAGGGTAGAATTACGATCACCGATGCAATAAAAGGTCTTGAATTATTCAATGGTAAGACCTAACCAGCAAAGGTGAGCCGTTGTGGTGAGCAATGTGAAACCTAGGACATATGAATAAAAAATCAAAGTGAAAACATGGTGTCTCCTTCTCATTTTTCCTGACTGAAAAAGTAACTGAATAAAATAAATACTTGCCTCCTCCGCAGAAGACATGTCTCAAACAACATCAAAACTGGAAAGGCCATGTAGTCATCATTGCGGACTTTTTATACCACTACCCTTGTAGTCAGTTGACTAAAATATCTCAAAAGGTGTGACAAAATTATGTCTCTTTACGCGAAAGCACTCAACTGGAAATTCACATCCACATGACGGCATTGTTTATATGCGAAACTGATCAACCATGACCAATACAAGCAATGAATATTCAAAACCAGCACCTGGTCAGCATACACAAATACCCCAAAAACGAAATTACAAATTAACTAACCACAATATCAATTGAAATTGGAAGGGGAAAAATTATAAAACTACCCCATTTAATTACCCAGTAATTACACATCCCAGAAACCATTAAAAAAGGACAAAACGATATACTGTTAAATTATGTTTGTGGGCAGCAGGTCAGACGAAATTGCCAGGCACCAGGTCCGCATGCACACTTGAATACGACCTGTGAAAGAGATGGGCTTTAATCGTGTAGTTATTCTCTGTGTTCGTTGAAACTCTTACAGTTTAAATTACTTGCAAGAGTTTTTTTTCGAAATCAACAACAAAAAACAAAATTGTTTCCAGTGAGTATAATGACTATTTAACCCTCGAATCCCTACCCCTCAAATCCCTACCTCTCTCAGCAAACTTGTCAATTGCTAGGTAATGGATTTTTCACTTTTTTAAAAAAAAGTTTTTGGAGGACATAAGTCCTTTTTGTGGGGCCACTTCACCCTTATCTTGGACTTCTGGTGACATAAAGCCAGGATGTATCCCTTATGCGCTTTTTCAGCTATGTGATTCTCAGATTCACCTCTGGTGTGACACCTGCTAACTGTATAGAGCTCAGCATAGCAGCTGAGCATTTTTGGTTCCACATACTTGTAGATCGTGTGTCCACAAGCATTGTTGGGGGATGTTTTACTTGCCTTTTGTTTGTGGACCAATTGACTTTTGGACTTGTATCATTTAGCTTAGATCAATAGAGCGAGTCTCTGTAAGGATTCTAGAAGCTTTAGTCTTACAACCAATGTCAAGTTAGCACACAGGAGGGAATAAGACTGTTATGACAGAGGTCCCAGGTTTGATACTCATAGGAGGTAATTTTTTGGATGATTTTTTTTTTATTTTGCATTCTCCCATGTGCACTCGATTGGGGGAACAAAAGATACGGCAATTGTTTTTATGGCGTGATTTTTATGGTCTGCAGCTTTTCTTGGGTTGGCCTAAAATATTTTTTCTGTGAAAATTATCAGTTGTTCGCCACACATTTAGAATCACAATCCTGCACATATTACACATAAAGGCTTCACTCAGTCCGGATGATGAATAAGTTGAAATGACAATGTTGTCTTTTTCTGACGAGCAAATCAAAAATGGAATTGAGGTCATGATCTGACTGGTTATGTAATTCATGTCATAAAGAAAGAAAATAAAACCAGGATGGAAAAATCTATTAGCGAGATTGGGCAGGAAATCTCGGTAATCCTTCTGGATTCTTCATTTCCTTCTCCTGGACATCTTTGAAGAAACATGATTTGGCTTTGAATGCAAAACCGTACAGGGCCAAGAATATATTTTTGTACTGTATTGCAGGTGTGGAGCGTGGTTTGTTTTCACGTATGTATTTGTGAGAGTACAAGCGGAGTATAAACTCAGATGTGAACACGAAAAATCAATTGTTTAATTTTCATGTTATTTTGATAAAAAATATTGTATTGTGATGTTCTATACTCGACATTATCGGAAGAACAAGCAAAACAGATTGTACGCGTGGTGTGTGCGTGCTTGGCTGCGTGCAGGCAAGAAATACACAACAAGATAACTCACTCGTTTCAGACTTTTATCACTTTTACTTTGAAAGAGCGATGATACTTATTGACGAAAATATGTCTACAAGATCAGCAATTAGGAAATGAAGAAAATTATTTCTTTTCTTGAAATTAATGTGATTTCTTTGCAGGGACTCGCTTCCTCTTAGCTTTTTAAATCTTTTTTTTCTCTTCAGCAAAGACGAATTTTATTTTCGAGAATGTGTGATAGAGAGCAAAGGTGCATCGAAGTCGTACATTGACGAACATTCACCTAAATTTTTCATAATATTTGCTGATTTCTCGAGTAGCTAGATGGTTTATTAGCTATTTTATGTCATTTTTTACAAATTGTTTCAAGAAGGATAAAAAAAAAAAACTTTGCCGTTAGTTGTCATGGCAACGTCCTGTTTGTAGAACGTGGAATTTCTTTTGCTCCAGATTCATGGTCAAATACTCGTGCGTAATATGCTATTTCTTAAAACAAAGAAACATGCATTTTATGATTGGTTTGTGGAATCCAGATGGAGGAACTATCCTTTTGGCTCGAAATGGAAATAGCATGTTAAATAAATAAAACCAGATTCATTACTAGCAATCATCGCTAAAAATCTCTAAGTACTTTTTGCATAATAGTCTAATTTGCATTGGTTTTTAAATGTTAATGAAATGTAGATGGTGACATTGGTATCATTTTAAGACAGGTGTAATTCATTTTTTGATCGGATTTCTAAGAAAGATTGAAATTTTCTGAAATATTCGAGAATTCCACTTACGAAAAATTAGCGATGATTGTTAGTAATGTTCGCCCCCCCTCCCTTTTCACTTGAAATTTGTGCATGGTGGAGTGGGGGGGGGATGAAAAACATTTTCATTTCCTTATGCAATTTATTCACTCGCATTAATTCTCCGCACACACTGTGTTATTTGTTAGTGTTTTCTGTCCCTTTTGTTGAAGAATGAGCAGGTTCTGTTTACTCAATGAATCACAGCAAATGTGCAATAAATTGTCGTCAATCTGGATTAATGTGACGTGTAGATCAAGTATAATTGTCAAATAGATCTCGCAGTCGGAATACAATCAGAGAGGTCTCACTGCAATGTGTGCGGAGAACCATTCCAGTTTTTCCTAAATGTTTTCACTGAATTCAGCGACAAAAATATTTACAGTAATTTTATGAAAAAAAGTATTGTTGTATTTGAATGTGCTATCTCTTGTGTAAGAAACCAGCACTCTACCCTAGTACCAGGAAGGTACAGGTCACAGAGAGAATTTTTAAATTAACCCCATTTAACGCTTCAGTGATCTTTCAGATTCCCTGAATTTGCTGAACTCACTGAATTTCTATTCCATTGATTAGCACAGTTCTGTTTTTCTTTCCTCATGAGTGTCGCAGGTGATATTTTGAAATGGAAGAATTACAAGTTTGACCTTTGACTTATTAAGAATCCAATTTGGGTAATTATATTACTGAGGGAATGGCTTACAAATAACATACGTATAAATCTGTGTTGGTTTTCGAACTTCTGTTGAGAAATACATGTTGCTTCAATCTCAATATCAGATTGAACTTTACTGTTCAAGAATTATATCTAAGAAGGTAAAATTCAATGTCCGGATACATTTCCGGGGAAATAAAATCAAAGCTATAAATATTATGTTTGTGAGATCCATAGAATATAATTCTCTATCTATCAATGCTTTTTGAAATAAAATGAATGTATGAAGGAATGAAATACCTCTAGTTATTTCTTATCAAAAAACTTTTTCACAATGAGATGAGTCTACTGTTTGATCTCCTCTTTGTTCGGATGTCGTGATTCCCGTACTTTCCTACCAAACGGACCACAAACTCCATTGTAAAACCCTTATTGGCTCCAAGCGTCGTGCGGCAGGTGTAACACTGGAACTGACGTTGATACCCATGAGACCTGTTGCCAAGACTCTGGCTGCTTTGCTTGCAAAGTGAACCTCATGGTTGGCAGTAGGTTCAAGATTCCACCCTCCAAGTCACTCGGCTCTCCAGGGTGCATATACTTGAGAGGGAATAGATGTTCCTGGATGCCTAGTTTAAAATGTGAAATGTCTAGTGTTTACACTGTAGCTGATTTAATTTCTGCTTTTACAATGAAGAAGTGACTGATTCTTTTAATTTTAAGTATCTTCGCAACACGTCAGGCAATAGAAGTTGCATTGCATCAAGCAAAAACACAAATTCAGCTTTTTGTGTCATTATCAGGTTTAGCGCATCCATATGAAATTCTAAACTATTGTAACTTTAAACATTTTGTGTTTTACATTGAAATTTGTATGAAGCAAGAAGCGGAAAAGGCGCAGGCTTTGGTAGGCAAGAAGATGTTGGTTGAAAACAGTAAAACAAAGCCTATTCTCTCCGAAACCCGTATTTTCAAGATAGTATTTTAAATTTTTGCCACATGTTATTGTTGTAAGAATAATTAAATGTATATTTATTGAGAGGTTCCTCAAAAGAATGCTGACCACTATTTCTTGGAAATTACAATCATGATTTCCCAGTTCGAACAAAGTTGGCCTTTACAATCTGAAGAATAATTTGCGACATTTATCACCTGAAAGCAGTATGGTAGCATAGAGTATGATTTCTGATCTACACAATTGCATTTTTACCGCCGCGTACGTAGTACGACGGGAGGTTATGTTTTCACAGATGTCATTACTAGAAATGAACGTAAAATATGGCATCGCAACTGACCAATGGGCATTGTTCTTCCAGGCATTGTCGGGGTGTCTATGAATAAAATAGCATTGCAATTAGTGTCCGTGTATATGATTGGACACCCGACTTCACGTTCATTAGGTCTCTGTTCAGGGCGGTACCCCATCCTCTGAATCCAGGTCCCTTTCCAGCCTCTAGTCCCAGGTGCTTTCTTGGGGGTACCCCTTTGTCCCTTGTCCCAGGTTCTCTCCCAGGCGGTACTCTCTATCCTGTCAGGGGGTACTCTAGTCAGTTCCTAGGACAAGGGTACCCCCTAGACAGGACAAGGGATAGCCCCCCTCCCCCCCCGGACCGGAGAGGGAGTGATGCTACACCGCAGGCAGTATGCCTCTTGCGGTCACGCAGGAAGACTTTCTTGTTACAAATTCAAATGTGATTTAACCCGAAACCCCCACATTTGAAATCGTTCTTGTTACGATTCTTGCCCTTTTATTGAATTTCTTTTTGCACCGGAAACAGTTTAGAAATCTAACTTAAGATCGAAAAAAAATTATTATCTGATTATTGAAAGTCAGATATTCAACAATTATAACACTAATTTCGACCTCATTCCATACTTTTTTCCTTCTTCGAGACAAAATTTAAAAAAAACTATCATTCAGCCATTTGTTCTAACTAAAAGTGGTCTCCTTTACTATTTACATTCTGTAGTACATGTAATGTTTTCTCGGTAGAAAAAATAAAAATTTAATACTTTTTTTTTAAAATATTCAATTCCTATGTCTATGTTTCGGTGGATTATGACACAATCAAGAATTGTGGAATATATTTCACTTGTGGAGTCTGTAACATGAGGAGAAAATTGGGAATTAGGCACCGACCAATCAGTGGTCTACCGCGCTAACAACCCAAATCACGAAATCTGCAAAGGTGTGAAACACGGGATTTAATTGGTCTGTTTGTGCTAGATTTCGTTGTCCTAATTGAAGAGATTTCTTTCTCCTAATGTTTGGAAAATATAGTGACAAAACTGTAAAGAGGCAACTTTAGGTCATGAGAAACATAGACATAGGAATTGAATATTTTCTTGCAAAAGTACTGAATTTTGACATTTTCTGCTGAGACAACAAGCCATGAGTTCCGTTTGTATATAGCCAGTGTTAAAGTTCACACGAAGTCTATTGGTTGGACAGAAGTACCTTCCTTTTCTTGTATCACTTCTTCCTGGTGGGAGTTCAATGGACAGATGTGGAAGGTTATTTCTTTTTTACCTGATCATACAGGCGAAGAAGAGAAAAAGGCAGACGACCCTTTGTTTTAAAAAAAGTATGTGTGTAATGTAATAGAAAATATTTGGTAGCAGTGGTGGGGTAGAGAGATCAAGCCATACATCACGAGAGCTGGGCTTTTAAACTGTCAGCCTGTCATATTGAACAGCAGCCGTTAATCACAGACCATCTTGGCTGTGCAAAACATGAAGCAAACATCCACCGTCATCATACGTGATCAGTTGTATCAACTTCGATCTGTGGCAATTTATACTTTTTGAGTCTCGCACTGTTTACAGTAGCGGATGCAGGATTTCCAAGAGGAGGGGCGCCAACTCCAAAGCTGGGTGCCGATCTAATATTTTGGACAATTTCCGCGAAAAACTGCCTGAAAATAAAAAATTTGGACGCAGAGGGGACAAGTATTGGATCCGCTAATGGTTTCCATTTGGTTTTTTGGTGGGAGGTGTCACGGTTTCTGATAATGGAATTGAAACACCAAAATATCCCACCGCAATCTGGCTTAAATTAGAATTCTTCAAGCCAGATACAGGAGTAACGATGGTTGTACATTCGGCCAAAAACCTTAAAGAGACCCAAACGTTTGAGTTATTCCTAAATAACACAAATCTGATATTTCTGGCATTTGTGTATAAAACTAGCATCAAGGGGTGTTAAAAAGTTTCTGCAAAAATAAAGTTGCCTCCAGTGGGAATTGAACTCACAACACTGACCATCACTGGTTTAGAAGTCCGATGCCTATTCAATTGTGCTAACCAGACATGTACTGAATAGGCAATCCTTAAATTGAACTTTGTTTCATGCACTATTTAACTTTTGGACTTGGATCATTTCTAGATCAAGCAGAGCATGACTTCATATCCCCACCCCGTCATTAGAACACGCCATTGCTCCATCTGGAATAACTCGAAACTTTACGAAATTAAAATGGAAACTATTATGCGTAACAGTAGATTTATCATCAAGTAAGGTTCGTTTCTGTTTCCTGATAATTCCGTTCCTGCTCAATCTATCTTACTCTGCGATCTGAACGTCAATAACCATAAAGGACAGAGTAATTATGAATAAAAGATAAGATTGCTCAACAGCGGTCATAAAATAGTGGGAGGAGGAACTTTTATCATTATCATTTAGTAAGGAGGAACTTTTATCATTGCGAATGCTGTATTATTTATTTGCTGTCTTCGTCATGGTTACCAAAAAAAATTATCATCTTTAACCATGGGTTAAATGGGAATATTCAATTTCTATATCTATGTTTTGGTGGATGATGACACAATCAAGAATTGTGGAAGATATAGTAACATAGTAGTAATATCGTAACAAAACTGTAAAAAGGCAAGTTTAGGTCATGCGATTTTGGTTATTTCACTATATTTGCTAAAATACATGGATTTACACACTAAATTTCCTTCTTAATTTTCATTGTGCCATCATCCACTGAAACATAGACATAGCAATTGAATATTTTCTTTAAAAAAGTACTGAATTTCGAGACAAGTCATGAGTTCCGTTTGAATATAACCCGTGTTAACCGTCGTGAAAAGTAATCAATATTGAGAGACTGTTCACGGAGCATCTTTTCTCAGTGATGGACCAACTCATTTTCTAACATCATCAGGATGACAGGGGAAGATTACATTATGGTAATGGTTACATGAACTTCTTACGTTACCATGGCAACTAATAAACATGAGGTCCGGGATTATTACTAATTGCACAAGACATGAAATACCTCTTTTTGTGGCCAAAATAAAAAAAAATTTAAGGTTGTATGTAGCTTTTTATTGCATGGAACTTACATGGAACTTGCTATCTTTATTTCCCGAGTAAAGTCAAACATGATTTAAAATAAGTGTAATTCGGTTTATCCAATTTGATCTGAAATTAATTTTGTCAAATATGAAAATGATAACCAGTATAAAATTATGTAATTTGTGTAAAGACCATCAGCAGTGAACTATCAATAGTAACAAATTGTCCTTCCAGATCACGCACGCACTGCCAAACTTTAAAAACTTTAATTGGAAAATTAATCAATTTTTAAACTTATAAATGAAACGTTTTAAATCAGGCACAACGACTTAACACGACGCAAGCGACTCTTACGCTTAAAAATCCCAATTTTCTATGAAATATTATCTTGTGACAAATTTCGTGTCACAAAGTTAGTAACGGGAATTACCACAACAGAGTTTGACTTTACAGCCCAAATAATTGAAAATCACAATCAGGTGTCGAACCAAGGACCTTGAATGGTGATCCAGAAAACCATTGTGTGACTAAAATATCTTTTGCAGAGAAGAAGTAAAAATGAATTTTTTACATTGTTCTCGGGCGAGAATGGGGATACTGATACGGAGGGAAGGCAGGGTAAGGGACCATGCTCCTTCTCGGGTCCTGGAAGAAAGATCACAAAAGGCCCCCAAAGGTGCTGCATAGCAATGGACATCATATTTCTTGGCTTCCCACTACCGAATTTCTGGGTCCGCTACTACAGTGACAATGGTTTGAACATAGAGAAATTGGCTTATAGGAAAGCGGACCAGAAGCAGGGGACTGCTGATGCTGACCAAGGTGCCAGAAAATTTTTTCGGACCTTATGTCTATTAATAGGAAAAATGGCACCTTGTGTTTACACTATTTCAACTTTAGTACAAATCTATTTGCTAATATTCGGTAATCAAAAATTTAGCCATATTGTTGCAACTGATTCCAGTATAGTTTATTGTTGGGTATTTGGCCAATGATTATTCCACTTGAAAAAATTGCTTACTGACCAGTAGTCCATTTTAGACTATTGGTTAGTAAACAAGTGGGACCCCATTTGACTACGACCCATGAGAAAGCATGGCGCTCGTTGTTGTTCATGTCTTGATTTCCTCAGTGCATTCTTTATTGGTTTGAGCAAACTCTTAACAACGGCGCAGAGTCAAACAAAAAAGTACTCCATGACCTATAACATGTGGCGTTATCTCTGTGATCTTTTATTTCCTTTAATTTTACGGTAATTGTGATTGCTCAGTAAAAGTTATTAATTTATTAGTTTTTGTTGTTCAAGATGTTCTTGAGTAACATGTGTTTGTGGTCCGACATTGAATTGCGTTGCGTCAATTCATGAGTTCCCAAGAAGAGTTATGAAACAAGCCAAAGGAAAAGGCATAACACACCCTGTAGTTTCGAGTCTTTACTGACTTATTGTCTCTTACTTACGCAGTATTGGATCCAGGGATTCGCAGAGACAGGCGCCAACCACAACGCTATTGTTTTGGCAACATTTCCCCTGATCAAACAGAAGAATAAGAACAACAGACGTCCACACGCAGTCGTGTTCTTCTACTTCTCTTATTGTTTGTTTTTGAGTGATGCTGCTAAAGGCTTAAATATTAGATGTATCATATTAATAATGGCATGTAACTTTACTCAAACTCCGGTTTTCTACAGATAATTACAGATATTAAATAACCGTTACGTAAAAGCGACAAAAAACTAAGTCTCAGGAAATTAGCAAAAAGCTTTAAGATGGCAGAAGTGAATTTGATCATGTCGCTTCTTATTTTGAAATTAATTATCTATAGAAGGAGCTTGAGTTTTACTGATGATTCGAGCCAAACCCGCAGTACTTTGGTTTCTTCTATCTTAATTGTGAAAATATTCTATTCTGTGGTGAACATACTCATTTTCGGGGGATCCATGATTTCCGCAGGGGTGCCATTTTCTGTTGGGGGGGGGGTTGGCGTCAAAATTATATTTTGCCAAATTTTCCAGGGAAAAAAACCCATGAATTTGAACAGCATTTAGGTCCGCTAAAGATACGGTATTGGCAGTTTCAATATGGATTTTTACTTGTCATTTTGGACAAAATTGACTAATGTATGACTAAATATGACCAAAATGGATGCATACAACTTACCAGTGCCTCAAAACTTGACCACCAGACTGCACAGATCCATTGCTGATCTGCACAGAGTGGCGAACAATCAAAAATGTCTCTAAAAAGGCAGCAACATCATCAAGTCAATTCTCTGTTAATACACTGTTACTAAAATACAATACAATTAATAGACAGATACATGTTTAGGAGTCATGTATCAACCTAATTTCAATTATAGCAATTCCTTCTTCAATGGAGCACAAGTGATGTAAACAAACATTACATTGATCAATGAGCTGATTCTCACCGTTTCTGCCTTTGCCACATTATCCCGTAGGGAACGACCGAATCAGCGAGGATAACAATAATAATGAAGTTATTGCGTGATGTGTCTCTATCGATCGCAGACCAATCCTTAAAAACCATATTTATTTTGACATTTCAAAAGAAGTGAGGGTAGAAAGTTTCAGGGAACAGACTAACCTCTGTGGTGTGATTATGGATTGTAAAACAGAGGGATCTGATGCGGTGTGAATTTCGAACACGGAATATTCTTACTGCTTCCCCTACATGTAGAAATTGTGCATCAACCTTACAATGTAGATTATAAAATATAACAAAGAAGCTGGTGGCTTTGTGCAGAATTTTTTTTCTCCGTTAATGAGATTACAGTGTTGTAACAATTGTCCTGTCTTTAAGCTCAAATCTCTCAAAATATCCTTCAAAAGTCATGTAATAATTTATTTCGAGCAACCAAAACACTACAGTCTTTCAAATCTTGTGAGATTTCATCAAAATGTGTTTCCATTTGAAGAGCAAAGATATTCACAACAGCTCTGCTAAAATTAAAGGTTTCATTAAAAATTGGGTCATGGTCACTGAATCCCACTTTTTTACAGATTTAGTCAATTTGCTAATGGGGTGCGTATTTGAAAGTATGAATTATACATGTTGTTTATGAATCAGCAAGTCATGTGAAACGTGAGTGTGTTTCATTAGCGGAGATTATCAGGGATTTACATGCAGAATAAGAAGGTTGATCTCAATGCAAATATTACAATCTATCAATGATCAGCTAAAATAATATTTTAATTTAATCCTTTAAAATTTTAAGTAAAATTTAAAAACAGTTGAAAGCATGATCATGAAAAAGCTGTTAAAATTATGCCTTTAATGTTTGGCTGGGAAACGAGAATTATCGCATTGGTATGGGCGATATTTAATGAAGATGAATGCCTCATTTCAGAGTTAATTGGTACAGATTAATTGATCCCCAGTGTTTGATATCCACACCTGATCACAAAATAAAGTATTCACAAATAATGGTTATTTATCTGTGTAGTTTTTTTACTTAATCACTACCATGCATGCGCACACGCAGGTTTTATCGAAAATATTTATAATATTCTGATTGGCTTTTTATCCTTTGGATCATTTTCCCAATGTTTGCACGGAATCACAAAAGATTGATCTTAAGATACATTGTCAACTTCTAAAAAAACATTGGATTAAAAGCAGTGGAGCATCAAGGATTTACTAGCCGGGGGACTCCAACCAAAAGTGAGGGCTTCAACCTGATATTTTGGCCAATATTTTCCCGAAAACTGCATGAAAACGAAGAAATTGGACCAAAAGGATCGCATGCATCCTTGGTACCCTCTTGGATCCGTGTAACCCTACTGTACTGTATTACTTTCCAATCTCTTAAATATTGGAATGACATCATATTATGAAGCTGCTTTTGGTAGATTTTTGGCAGCAGAAACGGTCATTTTTTCACCAAAGAAGATCACTTTACCTCTCGAATCAAACATTCCAGAGAGATGACAATAGAGACGTTTTAAAATAACCATTGAAAGGTTATCAACATCTGGTACATTGTAAGTGTAGTGTATCCTGACACAGGCAATGGCAGTGCTTGGACTATTTTCACAAGGACTGATCTTTGTGTGAATTATCTGGCTCACATTAGTCGCTTTAGTATTGACACATAAAACGTGGTACTATTGACAGATCTTACCCTCCCCCTCTCAACTACGGAAATTTTTTTTCTCGAGTTCACGCAGTCTTTCGGAATTCTTATGTAAAATCTTATTTTGGCGCCCCCTAGAGGGTTGACGCCCCCTCTTAGAATGATCCTGAATCCGCCCCTGGGTACACTGTCACCGTCGAAGACAAATACAAATACGTTCACACATAACATCACAAATTCTGACCATGATTTTCTCAGTGGCGGATCCAGCATTTCTCAGAGGGAAGCACCAATCTATTATTGGCCTTGTTTTGGAAAATTGCATGAAGATGGAAATAATTGGACCCGCAGCTCAAAAACGGCCAATGATAATTACGTAGTGTCTTCGTCAATTTCACCAAACATAAAAACAGCATGTTTTTTTTCCGAATTGGTTGTTAAGCAGATGGTCCCACTGTTGGCATTTTTAAGGAAATGCAAAACTGAAACCAATTCAGGTTGTGAACACAATACACAACACACACCCAGAAATACCTACAATGATTACCCAGCCATTAACGCAATATTAATAGATGCAGGGAGGGGAGCTCGTATGATTGTTGTAGTTGTTATTTTCATATTTGATAAAAGACTGAAAGTAATTATAATAGGATATGATATGGCGTACACACCCTTTTTACCCATTGTTTAATTTACACTTATTAGAGGAAGCATTTCCGATTCTCCTGGCTGGAGAGGCACACTTCAACAAGTTTCTCTCTCTCTCTCGATGTTTGATTTGGCTTGTATATATTTATTATTGATCAATGATGAGATCTAGTATTAGTACAAAACTTGATTAATATTGTGATTGCATGTCTGAGCATAGTAATTGAGTCCGGGCTTTTGATGCCTTAATGTCCATATATCACTATCAATTATAACTGTATTATCATATTTATTGCCTACTGCATGCAAAAGCAGAATCTTGATTTGGTTGTTTACTATCCATTTGAGACAACTTAGAATGCAACTGTATTAAATTAGCCCCAGATCATCCCTGGTGCTGCGGAACAAGTAAAAATCTTACCAAAAATGGCTAATTCTCATCTATCAGAAGTAAATCCGATCCATCAGATAGCACGTTATAAATGTGGAGTCCTGTCAGAGGTTACAGACATCCTTGTACATGATACAGTAATAAATGTACAAACATCATTGCACCGAGAACCACGAACAAGTCATTATTCTTTTTTTCCGAAATGAAGCTGCCCAAAATTTTAACAAGTGATTGCGGATATTTCTCTCTGTGTGAAATTGAGAATTTCTTTCGAAAATGAAAATTGTTAGATGTTATTGAAGGTAGAATTCACTGCAGTAGTGTTTGCAATAGTTGCCTCCGCACATGTTTTGTTCGTCTGAAGAAAAAGTGGATTGTAGAAAACACGATTGGCTTGTGTAGTAAAATCAACACAGGAATATTTGTTAAATTCTGTCATAGTAATGACCAATAGGTAACATGGTAACTAATTGCTGACGACTTTACTGAAGCGGTTTAAAGTAGCATTGTAGCAGGTTAGGGAGGTTTCAGGTTCTTAACATTTTAGTTGTCCATCTCATGAATAAGAGGTCCATTCAAGTATAGGAAACACACTTAGCGCGAAGGACTGAAAAGTGGAACCACTGCGTAAACGCCACCAAGACACTTGAGTTTTTCACGATAGGCGTTTCTGTCAGATTATCTGACAGATCTTTGCACAAAAATAACATGACTTTCAAGCTCAAGTGAGGTATCATTCGAAGTCCAATAGCGGGAAGTCAGTAGTTGTATGCTGGTCCCAGATTACGGGTTGCGATCGTCTCCAAAGTGTTCACAAACGTCTGTGTCAGTATCTAACCGTACAGATAATTGATCCAACTTGAATAAAATAATCAGATAAATTTTAAATGAAAGTTCCAACCATCTCAATGGAAAGTCGTTCATGTTTCCAGGCTCATGTGATCTTGACTCACACAAGGTTTGAATGAATTATATTGTACATTACCATGACGACAAATACATTTACACAGGTGTGGCGTTTTAACTGTAAATGTTACAATTACACCTTCCCTTGTATGTTAGTTTCACAACCAGTGAATCAACAAAAAAAAAAGATCATCATAAAAGGTAAAAAAAAAGTTTGAAAATGAATGGTGTAACAGAATAAAGAGATGATGATGTAAATACATTAAAAGTTGAGGTGAATTGTCGTGGGGTCATAAAGACGAGTGAACACGGTGGTGGTGAGCGTGTAATGCTGGTTTATTGCAGGGGATCAAGTTGTACATTCATCGGGTAGATTTA
>JBCAUG010615138.1:0-14182 GCA_038406175.1 Haplosyllis leylae | reverse complement strand
TCGCTTGGAATTCGCTGTATCGCATCACAGTGTGTACGCTACATGTCGCTTCAGAATATTAATAAACTCAACATCTAATACTTCCATGTGTTTGTGTTTATATTATATTAGAGTTTTTCGCAAACTCTCTACAATACAAGAATGCTGACAATCAAGTTTGCAAATTGGAAAACGTTGATTCATCTTTTAACTTCTGACGAGTTGGTTTTCCATCACGAAAGTATAGTAGGCAATCGAGTTTTTAGCTTTCAACACATATCTGGCATTTCTGTACAAAATTGACATCGAGGGTTTTAAAAATTGTTAACAAAAAATAAAGTTGCCTCCAGTGGGATTTGAACTCACAACACCAACCCCACCTATTAGAATTCCAGCCTCTCAGCTAATTTGTCAGTCATACCAGTCTCAAACTTTCAGACCCTTATAAAGTCATGCTGTATTGAACCTTAAATGATCCAAGTTCAGTTCATGAATCTTCTATTCAACAGATGTCTTTGTGGCTGAATGGGTAAGGTGGCTGGAATTCTGAGTTCGATATCCACTGGAGGCAACTTTATTTTTTGTTGAAAATTTTTTGAAAGACTCGATGTCAGTTTTGTACAGAAATGCCAGATATGTTTTCGAAAACTAAAAACTCACTTGGATAAAGAGAAATGGCAAATTGTGAATTTTGGAAATTATTTTAACCAGGGAAGTTCACATGGAGATCTGGAAAACTTTCACATATAAATTCAAGGCCAAACTTCTTCGGTTGAGCTCGAAAATAAAGCCAAGTAATCTAGTTTTCCGCTTTTCGGTTTGTTAAATTTGTCGCTGGTCTTCTTTTTTAACAAATGCAAGTACAAATTATGTACCTGTATCAATTTTGAAATTTATACCTGTGCACACAATTTAATTATACCAGTGCTGATTACTACTTGTATTACATATTGATAAATACTGGTAGCAGAATAATTTAACAAATTCGGCAAATTTAACATGCAATTTTAAAACGGAAAAACTCAAATGCTTGGATGTTTTCTTCTTGAGTTGTTGTGGTCGGTTAGTCTTGTTCTACTAAAGTAGCAAACACAAATGGAAGCTTCAAACTAAGTTTATTTTCCTTAAGCAGTCTTGTAAGTAGCATAAACATACGACAAAATTTACACTGACTTTTCAAAGGATTTTTCGTTACTAATGGACCTCATTTTTACGATTCAAGCAGTTTTCTAAGTAGCAAAAACACACAACAAGTTTCTACCATTTTCATTTAAAATTTACACTGTCTTCACAAAGGATTTTTTATTACAGCAATAAACAACTATAATAAAACCTCACTACGGTTCAAGCAGTTTTCCAGGTAGAACCACCCAGGGCAAAATATCAGTGATCCCCACAAAAAAGAGTTGTATCCTCTTTTTTTAAAAAGAAACTAAGTAGCAGAAGCACACAACAGCGTTACATATTTTTATTAAAAATTTACAATAACTTTTAAAAGGATTTTCTATTAATAAAGCAATTACGATTCAGGCAGCTTTCCAAATGGTGCCTTCACTTTTTTAAATGTCGTGGGCCTCAACTCTGGGGTTATTAATGTGTAGTTGTGAACTACTCGATTGAGTTCACTCCTTTAGTTCTAAATCTCAAGAAATGTGCCAAGAAACTGAAGCCAAATAGTTTCTGTGTAATGATGTGCGCCTCCTTAGTGGAATCTGACTCCTGTTAGCAGCATAACACACGAGCAACACAACTCTTACAGTACAAGCTTCACTTTATTTCTCAAGATGTTAAACATCTGAGAGCTAAAGTGTGTAGCAGTACTGTGTTGATCCAATTGTCCAAGGTAGAGTTGTTACTTCTTGAAGGTCCAAGGTGGCTCTGATGATAAGCCCTGAACCAGGCTGCCTTATATAGTGAGCTAAGGAATTTTGAAAATTTTGTTGGGGGTTAGCTTTATCTTTTGTTGAAATTAAACAATTTTGGCCATTAGTCATAACAAAAGTTATGCAACATTGTTTACATGAAAAAGTCTGACAAAACCTTAATAGTTGAGTTAGGGCAAGGGCAAGGACATTGGATCTGTCAATCACTCGAGTACTGGCTCACACAGTAGTCTCTAAACATGATTCAAGTAGTCATTTATAAGACACACTTGAAATATGGTTAAAAGTACATTTAAAGCACTGAACGTGAATTATCACACAATTATCAGTTATTTTAGACAAAATATAAGGTATTTTAACAAAGTGCAATGAATTAGCAATGTCAAGGACACAGTTGAGTGACAGGCACATACCATAACATACCATAGTAACTATGGTATGAATAACAACAAGGAAGCCATATGGCTTTATGCAGAGCTGTTCAGTGTTATTATCATTATAGATTAACAAGACAAAATTTACACCATATGGGTTATTTTTTACAGTACAACCAGAGGTGCATATATTTCATCTTAACATGATAAAATTTTCTTCACATATGGTGAAAATTAAGGTTTATATGACATTTACACCAAATGTGGTGAAAATTCAGATTTACATGACATTTTCACCACATGTGAAAATTCAGTTTTACACAACTTTTTCACAACATGTGGTGAAAATTCAGATTTACATGACATTTTCACCAAATATGTGTCACGGTTCGACGGGGAATTATGGTCGTACTAACTCTTTCTCTCGTTTAATGGTCACCGACGATGCCGTCGGTGAGGGTTTTGGTGAGACGTAACTTTAAGAAGGGCGGACAACAGCACTGGCTCCCTTCATCCGGTGGTCCTTGTCGCGCGTAATTATGTGCTTTGACGGCCTTAACGCAACTAGGCATTCGATCTAACTAACTATCGAGGTTGAGGGCGATGACGGTTGCCCTGGTCGGCGGTGTGAATAACTACTAAAACTCCAGTTATCTGTAAAGATCATCAAGGGGATCTGGATGGATCCCAGAGGCGACGGACGACTTGGTGAACCGAGTCTGAGGTCTCTAGATCTAGTCAGGGGGTGCCGATCTGGTGATCACCAGAGCAGCTCTGAATCCTCGAGCCCTGTGGGCTCGTGTATTTGTGGGGTTTGTGAGTAGGGGCGGGGCCATGACGTAATGTCGGCGCATGTGCGAGCCATAAATTACTCAAGCACGTGGACTGGCACGCACCTACCGGTGAGTACAGGTCCTTGCACCCTAACGGTCGCTCCACCGAGCTGTCGATGGAGTGACAAAAAAGAAAAAAGGCCCTGGGGGACGACCTCAGTCTGTACACCCTCGTACGGCTTTATTCCTTAATAACAGTACAAAAGTACACGAATAAAAACATTGTTGATGATGGATGGTGGCATCTCTGTGCTTCCGAGCCTCCTTCACCCTCGTGTGCAGCAGCTCGAAGTTCTGGCGAGCCTTCAATTCCATTGCTACATCTGTCCACTTGTTTTGATTCGCGACGGCACAGGCTTCACCCTCTTCCTAACAAGTTTCCCTCGTCAAACTTCTCCATATGCTCCTGGATCTGTGCCCACCCAGTATTTCCCAGCACCTCTCTCATCTGCATCGGCAGCTCCAGCACCCTGTTCATGTGATGGAATATAAAATAAACCAGGGGGCTGATCAGGTGGGCGTCGCCGCCAAAGAACATATTGGGCTGACACTCCAGTTGCAGAGCGTCAAACCAATATTGTGCCCACGCCGATATATTCTCCCACTCCGTATGAGCTCACTCCCGCACATCTGTATTTTGAGCATAAGGGGTGGAGAACAACGCGTTCAGGGGACACTGCTTTCTCCTGTCGATTGACTTGAGCCCGACGATCTGGTCGGGCACCGGATGCCGGAACTGCAAGATCCTGAAAACCATACTCCAGTGCAACCGGGCGAGGATTTTCCTAGTCACCAGCTCGTAGTTGGCTATAAACCGCAATGTCTGGACTTCGTCACAGTGGTCATCCAGTTCATGCAGCTCCGCCCAATTGATGAAGCTATGCATTTTCTTTTCAACGTAATGAACAGGGTACTCTTCATTCTCGCCGGGTATCCACTTCAGTGTGGGTTTCTTCTCGGGAGCATCTTCCGTCACGGGGGTAGCTTCTTCAGGATCGGGGGTCCTTGGCCGGCTATGACTATGGCTGGTCCTCTTAGTATCAGCTCCGCCTGCCTGGTTCGAGAGTCTTTTGTTTCACTAATGACCCCTCTTTTCTATCACCCCCTTCTGTCTGTCATACTCTGTCGTATCACTCCAGGCCTTGTTGAACTTGCGACTGCGGCCGCCAGGTCCCCGGAGTTTATCCCCTTGTGTTGTTGAAATGGCGGCTTGTTGTGTCAAATTAGGGAAGGCTTCAGGCACTGGCCCTAGTCATCCGGATAGCTGGGTGCTCAGCGACAAGTCACCCATAGCGTCTTTCATCTCGGAGTCTGTACTGAGGTTCTCTGAGTCACCACCGCTCGTCGAATGACAGGCGGGTGGTTTCCCAGAGGCTCCCATCTTAATAGCACTACTCTGCAGAAGACTGGCTAAGGATTCTGCCGCAGACATTTCAGGCTCGCCGGCACCTTCCTTCTCATTGACGATCTCTTCAATCTCCTCTTCAACAATGACATCTGGTCCCCTTCCTTCGCTTGCCTCAGCTTCAGTGGTTTCCGCTCCCGCAGTCGTACCCTCCTCACTCAAGGTACCAGCCCAATTCTCGTCGTACGGTCCTGGGGGCCGGTATTGGGGGTCATCTGTCAGAAGTGGGAAGGCATGGTCTAAATAGCCAGGCGCTCGCAAACAGATGGGATACACCCGTCCTAGTTTCCTCTTTTGACAGAAGAGCTCCTGTGCAATTCTTTTGAAGGTTTCATTGACAGCCTTCTCATATGCCTTGTTCCAGGAACTAACCGAGGTGTGTTTTCCCTGGAGAAACTGTCCCATGTTCCACAATTGGTCCGCCATGTACCGATAAACAGTCAACAATGTGTCGACGTCCATGTAGAAATGGCCTGCAATCCCGTCCTTGGCGGTGAGGAGCTCCTCCATGGCCATCAGATAGCCCTTGCCATTGGAGTGGATGAGCTTTCTGTCATGCTGCTGGTGTGGCTTGTTCTTGCTGGTGAAAACCTCATCTTGAAATTCGCTGCCAAAGAACCTGGCGACTTCGAGGAAAGAGAGCCCTAACGCCATCAGGTGTTGTTTATGAACTCCACCAGGGGCGAAGAACTTCACGCAGGTGTTGTAGGCGTACACCATCAAAATCTTGACGGTGTCACGATACTGCATCCGCTTACCGGCTTCATTCTCGTAGCCTTTGGTGGACGTCACCTCATGGTTGTTGTAGTTTCTCATAAGTCAGATGGCGCAGTCATTGAAGCCTTTTTAGTCACCATAGTACAGACACATTACCACTTCAAATCTGTAAAAAGCAAAGAAACATAATATTTGCTCGACGGGGACACTCCCCTGGACAGAAGGTTGCACCGACGGGGAAACTTATGGCATGCATTACCCTTGGGGATGGCCGTTGGGTGGTCAACGGCACCTACGTCAATGTGACGATGGTCAGATAGAAAGTTCTACTTACATCCTGTCTGGTGGTCCGATAGATAGCTCGTCGAGTCTTTTACTGTGGCTAGGGACGAGCTCCATGTTGTCGGTACCATCAGGCATTATTTTTGCAATTTTTAATGTGACGAGGCTTTGCCTTTTAGATGTTGCCGCTTCAGTGGCCAGCGTCCAACTGAGGGGTTCAGCACGTGCTGTCCTTTTATACCCTCCGCCCCTTATACCTGGGGACATCTAGTGGCAAAAATGCAGGCTTCTGATTGGCTGAGCGCAGTAGCAATGGGAACTAAGCGCCACCTACTGGTGGTTGCTAGGTATAAAAGTGCAAAAAGTTCGCACATGCATCAGTTCTTCAGATGCCTTCAACCTGGAAACACGTAAGTACCCCTTTTTCTTATTTCAAAATCCATTGTTGGCATGCGTCGTCGGCCACGTTTGACAGCACTCATCAACATTATTCTCACGAGATAGTTTATTTATGCACTGATGGCATTTACGTCGTCGGTAGGAATGATAATAATTATAAGAAACATAAAGGGCGATCGACGGCCATTTGTCGTCGGCAAGTAAATACAAACTAATGCACACAAAGAACGATGGCACACATCATCGACACAAGGCAAATGAAGCACTAAGTAAACATTGACTAGAAGATACACAAACAATGCCCGACTGCCTTATCTGTTTAAACAAACAAGCTGTCACCTTTATCACACGACCTACTTAGCTTCGTGGTTTTTCTTTCTGGGATGCGTCACTCATAAGTGGGTCATCCTTTTAACTCTATTCATTTCATTCCAGGGTCTCCATCATGACGGACTGTTCTGACACTGAGGTCGACTTTGAACCTGCCGACCCGGCTGATTTGGCTATTTTGAACATGGATATTGCTGCCGTTGACACACTCGTTGCAGAGCGACTGGCGGAATGTGGAGGGGATCTGCTGGAAGCATTTAAATTCAACTGGTTGTCCTCCCATCCGGACGTATTGTGGTTGCAGAGGAGGCTGGGTATTAACTTCACAGAGCGCCCGTCTTGTCTCCTGAGCATCATCGGCTCGATCAACACTTGGATTATAGACTATGACACCATCCAGGACTGGACCCAGAAAACAGCACACTTCTGGACCAATGCTGACAGAAAATATTGGCATCATCATGCACTCCTGCTCTGCTACGGTAGGAACCGTAGCGGCCATCAACCCCTAGGCGACAACGGAATGGTTTGTTCCGGTGCCGTCGTGTGGGTCCTTCATGACCAGTCCCATGTCACCGTGCCTCAAGCCGTCCAACACCTTCGGGTGACGGCTATACCGCAGAGGGAGGAAATGGCCGTCCTGTGTTCCATACCGGACTCAGCTCCTTATTGGGCCTCCCCTCATGATGACACTGAGTGCTACCTTGTGCAGCTGAACAACAAAATCAGCGCCTGGGTCACCCACTAAAACAAGGTACATTCTGCACAGTATATGCCGCCACCAACAACAATGGGGATTTGCTGCCAGCCTTAAATGCCATTCCCCTTGAGACGTCGGATGATATGGTGCCACCTCCACCACCACTACCACCACAAGATCCATATCCACCACTGAACCCGGATTTGACACAAGATATTATCAAGATGATGGGCCCTGTGGTAGGTCAGCTAGAACACCAAGTGGTCGACGACTCCTCCAACACAGAGGAACAGCTGGCAACTGGTGCCCAGACTCCGAGACCACACACACCGGAGGGTGTTCCACCTACTGTGCCTCCCGAAGATCCACCCCGGCACATTATCATTAAAGCGGAGCTGGCTACAGAGACACTGGAGTCCACCACTGATGATCTCAATGTTTCCAGCAGTCTCGTTTTGCCTCAACCTGATGAAGAGGAGGGTGCTGTGTCGGACACCATTTTCACCGGGTCAGTGGGATCCAGTACTCTGCCGGTCGTCCCACACAACCACACCTACCTAGCCATTCCCACACCGGTGCCCGACGGCACCAACATTGCTCAACAACCCACTTCCTCCACCGGTGGCTCCCAAACACCTGCCCCGTCCGGAGTCCCCACCCTGAGGGTCGTTCTTTCAGCTGACGAGGCAAAACGCATTGACTCACTGTGTTCTCTTCCCCAGGAGATCATACGCCATTTGGCAGTCCTGGATGCAGCCTACAACGATCTCATGGCAAAGTTCTTTGATAAGCTGAGGATCACCCACGCCAGACGACTGACGGACCTTAACACCTGCAGGACGACTGTGAGCAATGCCATCCGCGACTAGACGGTCAATGTTCAGACTTGTTCGTCATTACTGGGTAGTAATCCCGGGGCCTCCTCTTACAACGTTGCCATCGACACTGTCCGGCTGCTGTCGAACACCCTACGACAGGATGTCAACTGAGCTGAAAAAGACTTCCTTGACACATGCTGACACAGCCCCATCACAACTCGTGCTCCACCCGGCGCATCCGCTGCCAGCGGACCCACCCTCGTGCTCCGTGAGGTTCCAGGTAGTTATAATTACATGAGCATCATCAGCCAGGGTTTCACTCCATCGTCCACCAATAACCTGCCCGTTGCCACACAGGTGATCAAGTTCGGCATCACAACTCCTCCGGCAATTACACGGGTTGCAGGAAACCGTGCTCCCCCTGTGCTTGTACACACTGTTGCCCTGTTGGCCACTACTACGACAATCACGTCAGTCGGCTCAACCTCTACCAGTGACCCGCAGCATCCCATTGACTGCAAGTTGTTGGGTACAAAGCACCGTCACAACCCGACTCCTCAGAAGGAAGTGGAACCAGCTCCCGAGATCATTGCGATTGACCACGAGCCCACACTGATCCCTGTCATCACTCTCGACGATGATGATGACACAGATTCTCACAAGCTCACCATCGACACAGGGCCATCAGAGGAGAAGTCACCAACAGTGGTACCAGAGAAGAAGGTCCACGTTGGGTCCAGTCCCACCATGGCCAAGGGCATCGCAGCTGCTGGAGCAGACATCGGTCTCGCACTTGTCCAACAAAGCCAAGCTGACGCCCTTAAGGCGCTGGCTGACAAGACCTTAGGCTCTTTGTCGTCATCGTCCTCATCAGACAACCCAGATCCACTGAGTACTGTCACAACGAAGCCTCAAAGGAAATGGCTTACTAAGAAGAAGAAGGAGCCCAAGAGTCAGTCTCGAGCGCCCTCCTCCTCAGATGGCAATGGCCACGCTGAAAAGACAAACGAGTCCAGCATCGTGGGGCTATGCAGCCAACTGAACCGCAGTGCTGCCATCACCTCCATTCACACGAAAGCACATGACACCGATTTCCCCTTCATCCAGACTCTGCATCGGGAACATAAACTGCCCGCAGAGGGAATGACCCAGGATGACATCAGCCCCTTTCTTGACTACATCGACAAATACCGGCAGAAGCACATGAAAGATCCTCACCTGTGGAAGTTACACATCTTCACCATGGAGGAGGCTGTCGATGCCATGCAGAAGAATCTGGTGCAGCCAAAGTCAGACGAAAACAAGGTTGCCTGTAGTCAATGGAAACGGGCACTCCGTCGGCTCATAGACTTCCGGGACACCACCCCGATGCCCAAGGCTCAGGAATGTAAAAGCATTCTGCCTTGCATCCATGCCAAATATGTCACTCGCGTCTTCATGAAGCCCGACGGCAAGCCTCTCATCAACAATGCCAAGATGTTCGCAGATGAGCACAAGCACGTTGTCCTTGGACTCGCCAAGCTCCACAAGAAGGAGGCTATCAGCTGTCGACAGGAGAAAGGCGTGGATGGTGGGAGCATCTGCCCCTGGTGCTGTCTCACCTTCTCCAACCACGAGTCAGCGAACAACCATGTCAGAGTACACTGGCGGATGGCGCTGATGTGCGCCCTTTGCTCACGCGTTGAGGTCGATGCACATGAGATGATCTGCCACAGACATGAAGAACATGGACTACCCATTCCTTAAGCGCCCTCAGCGCTTCCCCGATGTGTTGTGCACTCCCATCTTGGACCACATTTCCCGTCATTCTGACGAGACTGTACTGCAGTCATCACTAGAGACGGCATAACTTGTTGTTTGTTCATTAGTTGTTTCAGCTTCTTGATTGTAGTTCATAGGCTAATCATGATTTGTGGGTCAGTTTAACGGCCACGATGACTCCCGTTCGTGTTGTATTCAGACTTAGATTGCCCATCAGGATATTCCAGATTTTTACCGGTTCGTCGCTACTGAAGATCACTGATTTAGTCGATTTGTTTCTTTTTAATTAACCGTTTAACCAAGAATCATTGTAGACGATTTAAGTCTAGTTATTCAGAATAAACATTTATACATTTTCTGTAATCATTTGTTTGTACAGTTACTTGCGGACCATCCATCGTGTCGTTGGTTAAAGTATAAATATGGACACCTGTCCACACAAGGATTCATAAATAGCATCAGTTCGGAAAAATTTTTAAGAGGGTATACTCCTTTCCCTGGGTACGACATCCCATCACAGCACATGGCCTCAACGGCCACCCTTCCCCGGCAAGAAGAAGGGTACGCCCTCGTGCCCTTGAGTGCAAGGAGTTGTTTGCTAGGATTCAATAGCCTACCAGTGTTCACGTTGGACGGGTCCCCATTCGTAGATTAGAGATCCATATCCGTTCGACGAGAACGGCCATCACCGGCTGACGATCTGCCGCGAAGTGATGCCCACAGTAAACTGATGGCATCGCCGCACGGTGACCAGCTCACCCGGTGCAATCCCCAAAAGTGGAAACATGAACTAGGGGCCTCTCCCAACGAGTTCCCTTCAAGGAGAAATGTCTTCCCCCACGAGGGCATCTCCAATCATTGGAGGTCTCTCATCCCCCAGAACAGAGGTTTCCTGGCCAACTCCTTTCTGCACCACCCCAAAAGTGGTGCTTCGGCCTTAGGGCCTGTCATGTGGAAGGAGGAACCTATCAAGGTCTTGAACGCAGCCAAGCTCAGACCATAACTCAAATCCGGCAGCACTACCGACATGTCACTGTTGTTCCCCTCCTCTGGCCCATCGATGACTTGTACTGAAATGGCGGGATTACTCCTCACGCCATCATTCTTATCGGCATCTGCCACAATCCATAACAGGAGGCGTGCTCGGTGGAACACTGCTTCGTTCCCATTGTTATCGTTTCGAACTACATAGGTTGGTACACCATCCACCACGTGACGGACCACCATGTGCAATTGGCTATTCCACCTATTCTTCAACTTCCTCCTAGTGCCAATAAAGGCGTTGAGCCGTGTTAGTACTTTGTCGCCGGGGTGAAGTGCGACAGCTCCTGCTCGTCTGTCGTAAATTCTCTTGAACCTTTCGGCTTCCTTTTCAGCCGAGGCACGTGCTAGCATTGTAGCATGCCTGAGGTGCTCATAGAGCATTGTGACATATTTGTTTACTCCCTTTATGGCATCTTGCCTCACCGTCGGGAATAATAGGTCAATAGGCAAGCGGGGTCTCCTTCCGAATATCAGGAAGTGGGGCAAGTAACCCATCACTTGACTTTTGGCTGCGTTATGTGTGTGGCATACCAACGATATGTGGTCAGGCCACCTGTGTCTATGTTTGGGATCTAACTTACCAATCATTCTGATCAGCGTTTGGTGCGCTCGCTCAACAGAGCCATTCGTTTGGGGATGGTATGTTGATGTTCTCAGCTGCTTGACGTTCAATAGGTCACAAAGGGCCATCAATACTTTTCCCACGAACTCCGGAGCATTATCCGACATCAGTCGGCGGGGAAATCCGAAGACTGAGAAGTATTGGTCGTACAACACCTTTTCCACCGTTTCTGCCTGACGATTGTCAACCATGAAGGCTCTAATAAACCTTGTGAAATGGTCCACCACCACGAGGACAGTTTTCACAACAGGGGTCTTCTTTGTTGCTACAGTTGTCTCCATACCAACGAAATCAATGTGGACGAGGTCAAGGGGCTCCATCACTCCAATCGTGACCATTTCCAGCAGCATATCCCTCGCTTCATACCTGCAGCACTGGGCGCAGTTTTTCACCCCCAAGATGCACTGGACGGCCATACCGGGCCACCAGAACCTTTCCCTCAGGAGACTCAGAGTGCGGTCATGCCCCTGATGTCCAGCGTCACAGTGACAGCCGTCGAGCGCCACCTGGTGCTTCTTGGATGGGACCACGAAGGCGAAGCCATGGTCTCTGGTCCCTGATGTGACTGTCTCCACATACAAAAGGTTCCTCTTCATTACGAAGTTCTTCTGTCAACGGGCGTATGCCAATCGGTCGACATCTGGAACTTGTCCAGTGAGATACTCTGAGAGTGTTTGGGTGTTCTCCTTCGGCTTGGTCATCCAACTCCGTACGTGACGGAGGATGGGATCACTCTGCTGTGCTCGAACCCAATGTTTATCGGCGACGTTCTTGAAAACCACCCTTCTTGCTATGAGGGCCTTGGTTTGGAGTATTACATCGTCATCCAGTCATTCATCCTCCTGCACCAGCCAAGGGTCGTCTGCCTTGGCTCTAGTTCCTTCACCACCAGCTTTTTCCCTCTCGATCAGAACCCTTACAGTTTCCTCATCAAGCCGTTCCGTCACACGACTGAGGCAGTCGGCAACTTTATTGTCCACACCCTTTTGGTACTCCAGCAACATGTTGAAATTGGCCAGGGCTGCCACCCAACAGTGGCCCATTGTGTCCAGATTAGGCGACGTCATGACGTATGTCAACGGGTTGTTATCCATCTTCACCTGGAAGGGCTTGTACTGCAGGTACTCCTGAAATTGATTTACGATGGCCCATTTCAACGCTAGGAACTCCAATTTCGACGAGTGGTATTTCGATTCTGATCCTTTGAGGCTGCAACTCGTATACGTGACTGGATGGTATTTCCGACTGGATGGTATTGCTTTTGGGACAGGACGGCGCCTAAGCCGTCCTTTGAAGCATCAGTCTCCAGACAGAATGGTTGATTAAAATCGGCAAAAGCCAGGATGGGTGCTGTCATACATTTCATTTTCAACTGGTGGAAGGCCTCCAGGGCTTTGACTGTCAATTTAACCTCTTGGCCTTTCAATTTGCTGTTCTCGTCAGAGATTAAGTCGTTTAGAGGTTGCGCGATCTTAGCATATCCCTTGATGAATCGATGGTAGAAACCGGTGGTGCCCAAGAATCAACGGATCCCAGTAGCCGTCATTGGCAGGGCCATCTCTGCGATACCCTTGAGGTTTTCTGTACCTGGTTTCATCCCGTCAGCACTGACCTTATGGCTTAGGTAGTCTATCTCCTTCCGGAAGAAATTACATTTCGATGGTTTCAGCTTTAGGCCGTGTCCCCAAAATCTTTCAAAAACAGCTGCCAAGCATTTTACGTGTTCGGCTTCGGTATCAGAGAACATGACGATGTTGTCGAGGTAGATTAGGGTGTACATGAGGTTCAGCTCCCCGAGGCAGTTCTGCATCAAGCGCTGGAATGTTGCAGTGGCATTGCAGAGACCAAACGGCATCCTTAGAAACTCATAGGCTCCCGATGGTGAAAGCCGTGTAAGGCCAGGATTCCTCCGCCATCTTTACCTGCCAGAAGCCGGACTTGAGATCCATTGTCGAGAAGATCTTAGCTCCGACCATGGTCTCCATAGTATCTATCATCTTTGGCATAGGAAACGAGTCCTTCTCAGTCCGGTCGTTGAGTCTACGGAAATCAATGCAGAACCTTAACGTGCCGTCCTTCTTCCTCACCAACATGACGGCATTACACCAAGGAGAATTAGAGGGTGGGATCGCGCCCCCATCCAGCATCTCCTGGATGTGTTCACAGACCTCCTTGACTAGAGGGGGCGCTATCCGTTGGAATCTCTCCTTGAACGGTTCGCTTTTAGTTAGCTTGATAATGTGCTCCATGGCGTCGGTACATCCCATTTCGTTTTTCTCCAGCGAGAACACACTATGGTATTCCATCAGTAACCATCGGGCCTTCTGAGCTTCTTCCTCTGGCCATTCCTTCAGCATGTCTAGACCACCGTTTTCTTCCAAGATCTCCATAAGTTTAGCCTGCCTTTCCGGTATCATCATTTTTGGTTCTTTGGGCTTGTCCTCCATTCCCAACTCACAGAGCAGTGCAGGCGATGCTTTCACCTTGGGGACGATGTTTACTGTCACCACTCTCCCAATCACTCTGCCGGAGGACAGCTTTATTGGATGACCTGTGCCATTCCTCAGGACGAGGTGCACCGTCCTGCTCCCGGGCTCCAGCTCACAATGCATTCTCTGGACATACAGGCCCACTGGTAGGTTGGCCTTATCTTCAGCATATGGCGCTTGTGTCATAATGTTGAGTCTCATAGTGGTCATCATTGTCTTGGCTGTCCTTTCCTTCATGATACTAGAACTGAAGGCAGGGACGACAGTTGGATTACATAACTTTACTATTTCATCCAGGTCGCTCGGATCTTCGTTGGTATTGGTTGGAAATGGCTCGTCGACGGGACAGGTAGCCTTGTGGACATACAACCAGTTGCGGACTTTGTATGCCAAGCGGACATTTTGCCACTCTGGTGGTGCATCCTGTAACTCTGATTCTTTCATACAGTTCACCATTCGATGTAGGGTGGGGGTGCCAAGAATGACAGGCACCTTGTGGGCAAAAAGCGAGTTGTCGTCAATCACCAAGGCCACCTGCCCCTTTTT
>JBCAUG010615027.1:0-14183 GCA_038406175.1 Haplosyllis leylae | reverse complement strand
GGGCACTTCAGTAAATCTACCCGAGCTATGTACAACTTGATCCCCTGCAATAAACCAGCATTCACGCTAACCCTAACAGTGTCTTTGTCTTTATGACCCCACGACAGTTTGCACTTTTGTTGCTTCAGACATGTTTTTGGTGTTTTTAGCGAAATTACAGATCCAAATTTATACTTTTCCCTCTGCAGGTTTCTCCACCTTACTTCAGAACTTCACTTACGCGACATAAAAGTGGGGCACATGTTATGTTGCTACGGATTTGAGGAAAAACGGTTTTTGCCGACTGGTTTGGAAAGTTCAAAATTTTAACACTTGACACAGCCCTGAGTGTCTGGAAATGACAATTTAATTTTTTAGTATAGAACTCTTTTGGAAAATATTCTTAGAAATGTCTCAACTTCTCAATTTTTTTCCCAACATTCATGAGACTAAAATTTATTTCTAGCCTTTCGGGAGCGTCATTCATTTGATTAGATTTGATAGAATGAAAAATTTAATCTTCATTGAATTAAAACGAAAAACAAAAACAAAGAAACAAAAAAACAAACATTTCAGAAAAACGCGAAAGAGAAGTATTCCATCCTTAACAATAATGATAAATGCGGAGGCAAATTTCAAATCATTTATTTATCGTTTTGCAAATTTAGCCAATGCAACTGTACATCCCTTTGGGGACGTTTTGTACAGTACGGTAGCGTATTTCATACAGCATTTTTAATATCCTAAACACCTCACAGAAATTAGGATTCTTCTAGAATGTTTCCTTGTAATACTCAGAATTGTTAAGACACAGCAGTAATTTACGGTATTACTAATTGTTCTTTGAACATCGTCATGTACTTTGGCACAAGAGATGACGTTACTTTTGAGAGATTAAAATACTTCAAAAAAGTTTTTGATTTTAATTTTACATATTTCTCACCATTAAAGGCAAAATTAAATTTTCGCAAGAGTAGACTTTTTTGTACAAATGAAAGAGATCTTGGAACAATAGTTGCATACAAATGGTCACCAATTTTCATAAGTGCAGTAAACTAAAGGCACAGGCATTTCAAACGCTTAAACTGATGCAAGAAAAATTGCTATTATTTAACGATGAATTGCTCAAGTTGAATTTCATGCATTCCATACATTTTTCTTTCTTCAACTATTAAGTCTAGAAGTCATAAAACAGCCGAAATACCCAACTGCGAACATTTAACCATTCCGACGATATATCTTGTTTTAAAATATGTACAGAAAAACAATACAATATATTTAGATCGTTATCACTAAAATTCAGAGCGCAAAATGTTATTCTTATTCGTGCTTCTACATTCAGCCCTGACATATTGAGATGAGAAAATCAATAAAAAGAAAGTTACCAGTATCTGCATCGCATCTTATTTACCTTTCTGCATGAGAATGTAAATGAACAACAGCACTTATGGATATGTTTAAATATATGCACATACATGTTCATCTATTAGTTTATCGCAATGTCGGTTAAAAACAGTATGTCTATCCTGGCCTTGACGCCCGAGTATGTTAAGACAAGAGCATGTAATATTCGTTACGACGCGATATAAAGGACTAAATATGCACTGATATATAGTTATCTTTAAATACATAATTGTATGACACCTAATTTATATAATTTAACAACAAAAAGAACAATGTTATTGCATACATTCTTAACAAAGTAAACAAAATCACTGTGAAAACATGAAAATACAGGACCGCACGTTTTGCATCACTGTGACGACACAAAAATTAAAATGAAACTAAAAATCTCACATTGACCAGACGCATTTAATGACATTTAAACGTGAAAACAAATTTGTAACTATGATCTAAGTGAACAGGACCAGAAAGCAAGATGATTTTAGACTCACAAATGCTGACATAGGGCATGATAAACTACACGACGAACATAGACTACTCTACAATAAGCTAGATACACCCTGTAAAGTTGTATAGATCAACTTGGCCTTATAATATAAGCGTCTCAGGAATATAATAAAAGTTTTTAATATTGTTTGGAACAAAACCCAGTAAAACTACATAATTAAAGCTATTGGCGTGATAATAAATTATCTATACACAGTCCCACTTCACAGCAAGTGTCAAGCATTCTGTAATTGACAATAATGTTAACAAGTTCGCTTACAACGAGCACGTTCTGCCCGTGGAATTACATGGCGTCCAGGAAGTGACACTTGAAAATTTGAAAAGTACCAGGAAAGCATAACACCCCTTTTTCCGTGACTCTATGTTCTGCACAAAAATAAGTACATGTTCCTCGTTCCTCGGCGATGTGTATCCAAAGTAACACTTTCCATTTACAATTACTAACATATGTTTCAAACAGAGACAGCCAGCATTTCTTCGTAGATTGCAGGGCACAATTTCTCGATCAGACATTTAATTACATTATATCAATGAATTCATTGGGACATAATCATTATTAACACAACCACCATAGAAGTTCCTGCGAAAATCTCTTAATCTGAGTAACCGCTGACACGTGCTACTAAACTTCAATTAAACATCAACAATTAAACACTGATAGCAGTGAACATTTGCAGGATTGCTGGACATCACAAATTCCACACTTGTCTCCCCATACCTAACAAAATATCACAGTCTTACACTGTTGTCTTTGTCGGACAACTCAAGATACTTTAGATTTATCTTTCCCCAGTAACTTATGTAACAATTTCTTCTTTTTCTTTTTGACATTTGACTTTTCTTCTGTAGATGTTAAGGATGACGTGTCTGCTATGTAAAAAGAAAAAAATGATAAAGGTAACTTTTACAGAACAATTTGAATCCATCTGTGCTTCAGACGCAGTCACTATTTTCCATTTCCATTCTGTCTTTTAATTTTCTCTTGTGTCTTTGGAATTCTAAACTTTTGTCGTTTTCTGCAGCTCATCTGTGCTCTAATTAAGACATAAAGCTAATTACTGTGATGACGTTTTTTCTCAAAACAGGCATTTATTTCACTATTTAAAAGTATCAGTAGCGTTACCTGTTGACTCGGGACTGGATTCTTCCTCCACTGTAGGAGAGTTGTTCTGGGGACGCTGCGTACCAGTTGACCCACTCACCAGATACTTACTGATGGCATTTTCTGAGCGGGATGTACTGAGTGTCAGGGCACTGGGACGCTGTCTAGGATTATCACTGACAGATCGACCAAAAGAGCTGGCACGTTCACGGATTTCTTCGTCTTGTATCCTGTTCGTCTGTACGTCCGAACTGAAGAATAAGTAAGATCATATGGATGAGTGAGATTGAAGGAAAGGAAGAACTTGATTGTCAGTCGAATGGAATTCGATAATACTAGGTGGTCCTGTACATGGAATAATGACCAAATTGTACACAAAACTCTGCCAGGGGGTGTAAGGAGTGTGTGGGTCTAGGGGGTGTCAGGGGTGTGGGGCAGTCTGGGGATGTGGGGATCTAGGGGTGTCATGGGTCTAGGGGGTGGTGGGGGTCAAGGGGTAGGAGTGGTGGGTTGACTATTTCCGCTGATTTTAAATTTTAATGAACCTGTTTCCAAGACTTTGGCTGCTTTATTCCACAGCTTGCAAACGTATGTTTAACGCTATTTCAGTATTACTAACCGACTGTCTGATCAAATACTCACACATTATCACCAAGGCTGAATTCAACTCGGGAATGCTGCTGCTGCCGGGATACTCCTTCTGACTCTGATGAGACATCTGAACACTAAGAAATATAAAGAACCGCTAAATCTCCTGTTATTGTCCATTAACGATGACTAACAAGGGAGCCTCGCATTATCATTACGAGACAATACCAACCACGGCCTCCCATCCTTATCATGTTAGACAAGACCTGGCCGGGGGGGGGGGGGTACCCTAACCAAATGACCCTACCCGGCCACCCACTCTCCACACCAGACCCAGATGGAGGGGGTAGGGTCACTTGGTTAGGGTACCCCCCATGGACAGATGGACAGACACCTCTGAAAACATTACCTTCCTTCGTACTACTTGCGTGGTCGGTAACAATTCGTAAAAATAACATATGATATCTGTATTTAAAGATGGCAATAAAACTACCAATACCGTAAATGTCGAAAATAGACCAACTTTTTGCACTGGGTGTTATTTGAAAACATAACAAAAAACATTTCCACAATAGATGAGGAGGTAAGTAATACTTTTTATTGGTAGCACAGTACAGATTCTTTGGATGAGACTGATGAGCTGGTGGAATAGTGAGCAGAGAGGAGTGAATGTGAATGCTTCACTGCAGATGTACTTTGCCCCAAGGAAGTGGTTACATCTGCGGCAAAAAGTTCTGTAAATCTGCTGGAAAAAGTCTGTAGTTGTCCTAGAAAAAGGGGGTGCGGGGTAAAAACGAAGAGCGCTCTATTCACGACATTTACGGTAAATAGTAATAATTACCTGAGAGGTTGTCATATTAGATGGTATCGTCTGTGCCCTCGGATAGCTGGGTTGCATAGCTGCAGTGAGGGGATGGACACCCGAGCCGTTGGTGGGTGCTTTGGGCATCGTTGAAAGGGAACTGGAACTGTAGGCTTGAGTGAGAGAGGTGGCAACACGCTTTTCTCCTGGGTGACTTGGATATCCGGGTATCACTGTAATGGAAAAATACATTCTGTATTTTTATTTTTGGCCAGCTGTCCATCAAAAGTTTGTGATCTTGTGGGTGTAAAATGCATTACAAGCATATCCATGTTCGTCAATGATAATCTTGTAATGCCAATATGAACGTGACTTTCAAATAGGATGCCATATGTTACACAATCAGGTACGTTTTAATCGGGTAAATGGCTTGTATGGTTAATGTCTAACGATAAATCACTGCTAAGGTATAAGGAGAACACGAGAAAGGTGGAACTGAAACAAAGGACAGTCAAACTCTACAGACACACCGCTGAAATAAACAGCTCTAAGACTAAGTTGAAAATAAAAGGTTGAAATTCTACGAAGGCAAATAAATAAATAAATTTTCCAAAAGTGAAAGCATGCGTAAATTAATGGCAATATTAGCACCTGCATGAAGCTGCACAGCAAAACAAGGAACACAAATATACAACTAAATTAAATGCAACTGTTCTTAAAACACTCCTGCTGCCATGTATCTTGAGCTCGTACACTAAACTAAAATCCTTAACAAAGCTGTAACCTTAAAACCGGTTCACTCCTCTTCTATGAACTATCCATCTTAATTTTAGGGCTCCAAACGAAGAGAACATCTTAAATTGTGTGCGTGAAACTGTGTGTATGATCTATTGCTCATGAACATCGCAACTATTCCTGTACATCCGCCCCCTCCTCCCAAAAAAGTGATGAAAACATTTTGAACCAAGTGCAAGATAACATGAGTGGTAAAAATAAGTTTAAGAGTAATGAATAAAGTGTGATAAACGTAAATTATAAATATGATGATTTGAAACAATGACACGTACTACCAGAATGCCGCGGTCCTTTATAATTGACGTGACCAGGAACTAGTGACATTGCTGTAATATAAAATACACCAAAAAACGTTAAAACAACAGATGAAAAGATCAAGGCAAGATATAGTGTCGTTCTCCAATCATGTACATAAGACATTTTTGGAGACATAGTTTCAAAAGTAGACAGTCAAAAATATACTTAAGTTTTGAAATGCTAAAAATAATTAGGAAAGAATTTAAAGATACCAAAAAATAATGCAAATATTTAAGAAAAATAATAATTTCAAGATAAAGTGAGACCATTACAATGTTTATTTTGAACGAAAAATCTTCACAGATGAACGATGTTTTAACATGATAGGGAAAACCCCGAAGAATGTGGAATCCAAAGAATTTTGATTATTAAAAGGCAAGTAAAGTAAATCTGGTTACAAAGCATTTTGCCTTACACGTACGTGTTCTGAAGCTAAAATCCTAATGATGTACGATGATAATCGTGGCAAAGTATTTGTTCTTAGTTCGGTTCGGAGGAATTTATTTACTTAACGGGATACGTCCAAAGCCATGCGTAACCAGACATTTACAATGCCATGCTTAATGAAATTAAACATACGACTGTATCCTCAGACAAGGACATCGACCAAAAGTAATAAACTGATATAATGTGTAAGGAAAATAATGTGCTGAAGATATTCATAATGAGGTTGGTTAACAGCTGTCATCGACTAATACACCTCGTCACTGAAGTACAAGTAATGAATACTTCCAACTGCCACATCACCAATTACATTTTTTATTACTAGAATTTCTTATCTACTGACGAACATACCTGTCCTGGTTCCGGATCTTAATAATACATTTAGCCACTTACTCCCACTTACACCCACATCAGATATCAAATCATGCAAGACCCACATTACACAATTTGTTCACACCAAAATTTACATCTAAACGGGGGGAATGAGAACAGAACAGGTGAGAGAAATAAGAAATTCTAGTACGACCAAATTAAATGAATCCCACATGGAGCAGTGAACACACATACTTGAGACAAATCAACCGAAAGCGTGCTGGAATAAAATGCAAAGAGCTGAATGAGCTTAGCAAGTTATGGAAGCAAAAACGTGTATGCGAGCTGTGTGATGAAGAAGCACCTTGAGTGTTTGTCAGACCGAGCCCCAGCATGGTAAGTTGCATGCCTGCGTTCATTAAATTTGGCCAGACGCGAGGTTCCATCCCCGCCGCTGAAGTTAGGCTGTTGGCTCCCCCTGTAGGCATCAAAATGTACAGCATGTAATGCGCGAAGAGAGATGAGACTGAATTTTAAATTTTGGGTTGCAAAATACACTATTTGAAATTGTTCTGATGCCACCAATGAATGATGATGCACTGACGATATAATGGTTCTGTCACACCGCACACTACGATTCCGATGGATGTCAATGAGAGCCAGAATCGTAAAATCTAATTTATATCGGAGAGTCGGAGTCGGCAAGAGCGAGAAAGCAATTTACACAAGCTCATTCCTTTCACACGAGTGACAAGACATGAAGAACACACGTTAAATTATCCCCTTTATCAAAATATTACGACGCCACAATTTAAATGTCTTTCCCTGAGTTTATGTGCGTTGAGGATACATGTCACGTTTCCCACAAGCACATTGTACCTCCTGAAATTGCTGTAATTTCTGACTGTAATTTTACGCCGTCATCAGTAGCATCATTATATTTCAACAATTATATTTTTCCGTGTAATGACGGGTCTTTGAAGGTTAATTCTAATAAAGAGATGTAAATTAATAATTTGTTTCATCTGAAAAGTAAAAACATGTTGCCATTTAGTTTAGATGAAAGCTGGGTTATACATTTAACACCGTAAATTATTGCCTTTGTACATCTGTAGAAGAAGGTATGTATCTCAGGAAGGCTACTAAAATTTTCACTTTTCAAAATCTTAACCTTTGGCAAGATACCCAGGAATATCAGGTGACGTGGTCTGAATGTGTGCTCCTTCTTCCAAACTACATGGAATGGACTGGGGTTTTTTTTCACTTTAAATCTTTTACGCTAAAGTGTAACCATTGGTATCCCAAGCCATTACCTGTGTATATTCCGAAATTGCTAACCCTTCCACACCAATTTGTTAAACTCAAGTAAGTGAAAAGAATACAAATAATACTCTCTTCTACAGCAATGTACACAATACTAGTGAAAAGAGCAATACAGGCAGGCCAACATAAACACAGGTCACTCGTACAATGGATATAGATTTACACAAGCATTCTTTTGCTGTACCGAGTAGGAGATATAGATACAGAATGTTAGCCATCAAAATGTTAATCAGTGAATGAAGCTCGGCTGATTTTGCACTTCCCTCAAATGTGTGATGTCACAAGTTTGTATTTTTACATACAAGATATATTGGCAAATAATTCAGAACAGTTTATCAAGCAAATGGAATATCTAAGGTTTGTTTCTTAGTTTTCCGGCAGTTCATGCGAACGAAGGGTTTGCATAAAAATTTAGACGATTAATGAAAGGAAAGAAATTGGATAGACACGACAACACCAAATAGAGAACCTGTGTTTTGTTATTGGCCTACCTGGTGCCGTCACTATGCGAGGCAAAGTTGTTCTCCTTGTTTGCTTACTAAATGGGGGGTGCTGGTAAGTTGGTCCAACATCTCCCAGTTTTAACGCTTCTTCTGCTTGCTGTGCATAAAAGGCCACTGAGACAAAGATACAATCACAGAAATTAATCATATCGGAAATAAGCCCTACTGACAACATTCTGAAAAACCAAGCATAAGTATACAATAAATGCCCACGTAATATATCACTCATCCTAATAATTCTTGAGGGACACAGAAAGCAACCTTTGTGCAACTACTATAATAACGTTATTAATAAGTATGAGTCAGATCTCATCAAAATACAAAAAGGAGGATATTGTGGCACACAAAGGATACTTTACAGTACAGGTCGAACACGGCTAATTCGAACACGGTTAATCCGAAGTTCCACTTAATTCAAACTTTTTGTTAAATCTTTGCCAATTTCCTATCTTTTCAATGTTAAAATGCACAGTTAATTCGAACACAGCTAATTTGGAAGTAACCTGTAATTCAAAGTTTCTTGAAAAGTTTGAATTAAAGGCCATAGTTTAGTTCGAATTTCCACTAAATTCGAAGGAAAAAGTGGCCGCGGAATCATTTCGAATTAACCGTGCCCAACCTGTAATAACATTTATCACAGTCGCGCATGAAGACATAAGGTTTTCAGTACCTGCAGCGGTCATGTAACCTGGTGGAGAATCTTCATCTGCATCGTCTACACCAAGTGGTACGTTACCGCGACCGTTCATTGTACTACCTGTGCCTAACAATAAAATATTTCTTATTGTTACACGCGTTCAAGCTATACCATGTTCAACAGCCAAAATATTTAATTTGTATCACATGAAATTCTTCCTTTAGTTTATTTAAATTAGGAACATGCAACGTAGACAATTGTGCATCTATTTTTAACTTTTCATAATTATGAGCTCAGAACTTGCCACAATACGGTTGGGAGCTACTGGATCCTAGAAGCTGTTCCAAGTACGCTTGGCCCGGATTCATCACAATATTAAACCCACAGATCTTTTCTATTTCTTGCCACCTGTGTGACCGTTCTTGTAAATCCACTCGAATTTCCTCTAAAGCTGCCCTGCAAAATAAGAATGTAACGTAAATAGAAATTTTTCATAAATAATTTTTCAGCACAGGGAACATTTACGAAAAATTTTCAAAACAAAATTGTCGAGGTTGTTAAATTGTTTACAAAATCAGTAAAATTCCATTTCTTTATTGGTGTCTTTCACAATAACTTGAAGAGTTACTTCAGCATTTACAAAGCAGTATTACAGAAAGCTGCGTGATTAATGCTCTAATCTTTCAAGACACATTCGTACTTGGCACTCATTATGGCATGGTCGGTATCGTCCATGGACGTGGTGTGTGCTACTCTCAGGGAACCCAAGAAGGCAGATTTCTTCTTTCGTATCTTTTCACACTGCAAACCAAAAATTCCTTACATATTAAATCTTATGCTTAGTTAGCTATAGTTCCACCTCCAGTAAGCGGATTAGGGGAGGAAAGGGCAGGCTATCAGAGCTTACTTGGCCGATGAAATAGCTTTGTCGGTATTATCCATGGATGTTGTATGGGCCGTAATTAAGGGACCCAAGAAGCCACTTTTCTTCTTTTTCATTCTTTGGCACTAGGTAATATAATAACAGCCATATGTTCACATGAAAAGCCTGACTTCGGCCTTTTACCACTTCTAACATTTTAGTTTGTTATCTGTTATGTTACTACCAAAAGTGCACAGCAGGATAAAACAACCAAGTTTTAAAAAAAACCGACTGATCATGCAAGCTGATACGCTTTTTGTTAATCATTCATTAAACTGTTATCTGAGAAATGTAGCTTCATTTTTACCATTTCCTTCGCCTCTATTAAATGTCTTTCCACTGCCTCCTTTTTCGCATCATAATGCCTGCTTTCTAGTTCATACGTTAGCTGTAGCCATTGCTGCAGCTCGGCAAGAGGCGCGTTCTGACGATCTTCCAGCTCTTTCTCAGCCTTGCGCAAAGCCCTTCGAACCTTAAAGGCAACGCACGTTAAATATACTTAATTCAAACGTTGGAGTTGACATTAAAGTACAAGTATAATTAGGGCGAAGCGTGGAATATGATAAAATAAAAATAACGATGCAAGATGATTCAAGACCGTGAGAACCAGAACCGTTGGCTATTGTGACTAACATGAAAACAATTTATTTAAATTGTCAAGCAATAAAATAAAAATAGTACAAACTTGGTCCAGTTCTTGTTCCGCTATGTTCAGCCTCTGCACTTCCTCTGCTGTTGCTTCCCTTACACCTTTCAACTTGTCAGCTTCAGCCTGCAGTCAAATTACCTTATCTAAAACTTTTTTACATTAATTTTTTTTTGTCCTAGGAAAGTTACAGCAAAACCCAGGTGGAAATTCGAAAAACTTTACCAATAGCCCAAAGCATTGCTTCAACAGGAAGTTGAGTCTTGTGATATTTTCTTTCATATATTTTATATTTGTAGTGATATTTAGACGTGTGTTTGTTTATGCTTCTGCAGACATGACTATTTCCCTGATACGTTCTTACATCACACAGGTATGCGTGGCAGGTACACCATACCTTAGCCTCATTAATTTCGATTTGATATTTTCTCTCTAATGTGCGTTTCTCCTCTATGACGTCAATTTGGTCCTTCTCAGCAGTTTCCAGTCTGAAAGGTAAAAGTAGGAAGCACCTATTGATCCGTTTCCATCATTATTTGCCTTTGAATGGCAACGTGTTCTTCAAGACATAATGTGGAACGCACAACAAAAAGTCACTACCTTTTTTGTAGATCGACTAATGAGTCTTCAGCTTTCTGTAAGGTATCCAAGTCCTTCATTACTTTTTTCAGATGGGTTTGAGAATACTTATTCTGTACATAGGCCAGCCAGCAGCCTCCCACTGCAACAAGAAGCGATGCTACGAGAGCCAAGTCCTTTACCCAGTTGTGTACATCTGGAAAAGAAATCGGATTTCATGATGTTCACAATAGAAGGATTTTTTTAGGTTCTCGAAGAACATGAACTCTACAACAGTCAGACGATGTCTAATTAAAATGTTAGTTCACGTGTTTTCTTCTTACGAGTAATAAATTACTGTGCGGATAGCTTCGGGAAAAAAATCCTTACTCCCACTCACGGGCATTTTCAATTGCAAAATAATATTTTCAGCGATTTACACATGATATTCACATTTCGATCCAGATTAATTGACATGTTATTTTTCTTTTGAACACGATTCTGACGATGATAGAACGATCATTACATCACGGAACTGAGCGGAAAGGATTGTCTGACATTATTTGCTTGTAATTTACATTGCCCCGGATTAGGCACGCAGAAGAACCTTGAACTGAATGCAATTAATAAACTCTGTGCATGATCTAGCAATGCTTAATTAAATCATAATTCATTCATTAACATCCGGATTAGTGAACTGTGGATACCACTGTCAATTAACGACTGTCTGCGTAACACAGAAAAAAGTTGTCCTCATTGTGATTTGCGCATTATTTAAAGTACAATAAGCTTCTATTTGTATGGAGTCCAAGTACGTGTACATGTAATAGAGAATTGTATCAAAAAAATGTATTTATTTGAAAATGCTTAAATGGCAAGCGTACAACCTCTAATTTTTGAATTTCGCCATGAACAGTGATGTGTACAAAAAGATAGTTCATAAATCAATAATCGATGGAAACTGGCAGTATGATGTTGACTTCGTACAAGTAGAGATGTTGTACCAGAGGTAAACCTGAGGAATCTATCACACGCAGGTGACAAAAAGATGTATGTAAGTCATCCTGGTTTTGAAACCCTGGGCAAATACTACCAAAAGTTTAAAATACAGGCATCAGTGGCTCCCAAAAAATGTTGACTTCCTACAGAACAGAAACGTGTACTATAACCAAAGTAATTTCTGAGCAAAGGACTTACGTTTGGGAGCACCAAAGAGAACAGTGTCCATTGCTTTGAGGGCCAGCTTCTGCTTGTGGACGGCATTTTTGATACCAAGAATGGACGACAAGTACTGAGTATTGGCGGCTATCCTGTGAAAAGATCAAATAAAACATTTAAATTACTAGTACATCATTTCTGCAGTACTACTTGCTATTTAACAACCATGAGAATTTTTTTTTTTCCACTTTTTGCAGCTGTAAATTTTACAACCATCGATCGGGAATTACGGACCTAATTGTTATTGTAATAATTGATATAAGATATTGAATTATTTGTTCTATACACTGGTTGAAATTCTAATACATTGATCACTGTTGAAAAATGACATTTCCACGGGAAATTAGCCTGTCGGAGTATGTGATCCCTATGTACAAAGGTGACGTCCTGGGAGTTGACAATGATTGGGTTTTTAACAAATTAGAAAATCTAACTGAACAATTTAGGCTTGATTTTAATCAAAGTTTTCCCAAGTCACAGTTTCATACTTTACACACGGGATAGTATTGCTTTTCAAAGCGCGGGCGTATTTTATCATTTCCAATTACAAAAAAGATCAGAATAATCTAAGTTCCAATTGCATTGGGATTAATGGTACGATTAGTTGTGTGGTTTGATACTACTAAACATGAAAACAATTACACCTTAAATTGACATGCCTACATGACTAAAAGGTTTGTGTAGCAAATATTCCTCTCAATTAAGGTATTCGATACACTTAGTTTTATCAACCTTTCAAAACTTCCGTCACTATCGACGTTCTAGTGTTTCACCCACCTTGGTAACATCCGTCCATCTACAGCGTTAACTTTGAAGTTGTGAATATACTGTGGCAAATCCACGTAAACTGAAAGCCAGTCGATAACATCGTCCACCGTCCAATTGTAAACTGAAACAAAAAATATTAAAAGATGAAATTAATTCGGTTAAACACTAGATCTATTTTTTCACATTGAACACAAAAAAGGTTTCGTTAACCTGGGTAATGAAGAGATAAGGGACACTTAATGGTATATTTTTCAATTTTATTTTTTCTTCCGTGAAATAAGTGATTACCGGTTGCGCTCCCACATAGAAACTGAAATGCCGAAAAGTGGCTATTATCTCTCAATTGGATCAATAAGCTACCGTCAACTAACGTATCACTCAAGAACATTTGCTTTGATTGGTAATCAGGAAATGTAACGGTAAAAAAACTTCCCTGAACATAATGCTGATTTCGTACAAATCGAGATGTCGTCCCAGAGGTAAATCTGAAGAATGTATGACACGCAGGTGGTAAAGCATGCAAGGTAGGGGACCCATCAATACTCAGAAAAGTATACTTTGTCGTGCTTTAAAATATAGATCTTTCGTTGATAATTCTTGGTAAAAAGTCAGCCATTTGTCATGAAGATGAACGTAATGCGATGAAAAACATTAAAAGACCGTCCGTGTGTCGGGTAATGCAGAAACAAATAGCTAAAATAAATCTGAACGAATATCAAACGAGGCGCCCAGGACTGGGGACTCAAAATGGACCCCGCATATAGGGGGTAGGGGGTTTCTGGGTTCCAACTTTTGATGCTGAATTCAAATCTGCCTAAAATCCAAATTCCCATTTGGGGGGTGGGGGGGGGTGTTCTCTCCCAACTCAAAAGTTTTGTAACAGATTTGCTACTGACAGAGGAACTCTCGGATGAATCCGCTAGTGGGGACCATAATCAATAGGAACGCAAACGATCATGCTTCGGTATCATGTACGTTTAGCGTCCATGTTCAATCCCCAAACACTAATACTTTGTCCACCCAGTGCCTGGCCAAGATCCAAAGTTAGGCCTTCAAAAGGTCATCAGCATTCCTCTTGTGTTTACACGGTATTTTCACAGAATTCCCATCGTATACGATCTGCTACATTGAACATCAGTACAAATGAGTTATTCAATATCAAAGAATAAGACACACCAAAAGGAAATTCAACAGGGAAAGGTGAAAAATATTCTTCTACGTTTTGGAGCTGCATAAATACTCCATTCTACTTTGGCATTCTGTTCGTTCTATATCTACTTATATATTATCAACAAGAAAGTCCTCCTGCGTGAACGCAAGAGTCATACCGCCCGCTGCGTAGCCTACCTATCCCCGGGTAATCATGTCCCCAAAAAAA
>JBCAUG010614917.1:0-14183 GCA_038406175.1 Haplosyllis leylae | reverse complement strand
GGGGAGTACTCAGCCTGAGTACCCCCCCCAAATTTTTTTTTTAATTTTTTTTTTTTAATTTTTTTTTGGGGACAGGTTGGCTACGCAGCGGGTGGTATGCCTCTTGCGTTCACGCAGGAGGACTTTCTTGTACCAAATATTTTCGTTGATTCTTCAGTCCGACTAAACGGTCTACACTGGCCCCACTGAACACGTTATTCTCCAGAAAAAGTCTGTTCACCACATATGGTGCAAGACTCGTTCAGTTACTTTGAGAAAAAGCGCTAATTGGCTCAGCAACGAGTCACTTGCTGAGATTTGGTATTGATATCAGATTGTGGTAGTTTCTTTTACCTTCTATGAGCTCTTTAGTCCTGCGAGCACTTAGAAACAGTAAATGCACCAGGCGTCATCGGTGCAAACAAAGGGGCAGAAAGGCTCAACGCTTTAGAAATAGGAGCAAACAAGGCGACGGGACCTTCAGTAAGTCACCAGTGAAATGCATTCGTTCCTCAATATTTCTATGTATCAATCAGAAATGACCTTTTCACTGACAAAAAAAAAAATGGACTTTTGTCCACTGAAATAATCTGCATTTTACCTCGCAATATTCTCCCTATACCAGGAGAAACGGCTGCGATTTCATCTATTTCTTTTACTTTTCACACCGATTTCCTTTGTAGAACACAAAATGAACTTTGCCTGCCATCTAATGTTCGCATTTTGAAGTGTGTTTACATTTCTAATAGGAAAGTGATAAGAAGCTCGTCTGCATCAAATAATCGACTTTTTTCATTGCAAGGTCCAAATGTTTCACCCCAGCCAGGTCAGGTTGGGATACCCCCCCTCCCCCACCACGGATGGGGTACCACCACCCGGCCAGGTCAGGGTTGAGCCCCCCCTCCCGGCCAGGGATGGGGTACCCCCCGGAATAGGACAGCATAGCGAGCACTTGCTACGCGGCGGGCGGTATGCCTCTCGCGTTCACGCAGGATGACTTTCTTCTATTGTAAATGTGATAGTATTACGTCAAGAACTGATTTACGCAACTTAGCCAACCCAGAGATTCCTTGTGACATCAACACTGTGTGTTTGGAAATAACAATGCTGGATAAGTTGGTCTTCCCTTCTTTTCTAACCCTCCTTTCTTACATGTTATCTCTAAATTCTTCCGTTCTTTTTTTTTTACAGATACTCTTTTTTGGGTCTGTACGCCGCAATGTTCCAAATAAATCGACTTTTTTCAATGCAAGGTCCAAATGTTTCACCTCTCTGCTTGTTTAAAATTATGAAACGGAATTCTTCACATCTATCTTCTTAAAAAAGTTGCATTTGTATTTCGTGGCAAGGTTCGTTTCGATCTTACTCCATCTTATATACTGCAAAAAAAAAAAAAAAGAAGAAGAAGAAGAAGAAGAAAATCGTACGCACCTCCGATTTCTCTCCTGCTGTGAATCGGGTGTGCCTTCTCTGATTCTTAATTCTAGGTCATGGGTTGCTTGTTGAGACTTCTTATCCCCAGGTGCATTTCCTTCCATGGGTGACACTGCGGATCCGTCGTCGTCATCAGAGTCAAACGGGTTCATGAGTTGTTTGCGTGTCATGAGTGCCTTACTACTATCCGACGAATCCTGCCCAGGGGTATCGCTACGAGCCGGCGAACTACGGGCGGAATCTGACAAGCTCCTGGCTGGGGAGTGTCTGTCAGAATCCCCCACGCCGCCTGGTGACAACGCAAGACCTGACGGAGGTACTGGTCGACGAGGCAAATCATCCTGTGGGGATTTGACAGTCTTGGTTGGACTAGTAAGAGCGCGGTTCTCTTTACTGGGTGACTTGGAAATGCGAGCGTTCTTTATCTCCCGTCCGTACATTTCCGATGAGATTCGAGCATTTTGATCAGTGTCAAATTCCCCGACAGTGTACGTGCTCTCCCGTGCATTCGTGCCGATTTGTTGTATCTCTAGCGTTTGGCCGGTAAAGTAGGATCTGAGCTGATAAAGGTACGTCATGACGCACAGTTTATCCGGAACGGCCAGAATAACCATGTCTGCTGGCTCCAGAACCTTTGGTATTCCCAGCTTAGCACCTGCATCAAAGGCCTGAAAAATACAACAAAGAAAATGAATGCATACAATCTGCAATGGATCACCATCGCAAAAAATATCACAACACAGAAGAGACTGGCCATCTGGACTTGTTTTTGCTTCGAATGGCATGTATAGGGGCTGATGGTGATGTTGCAATCGCACAATGTAAAGACGGGCCTTAATAATGTACTAGTTATCTCAGCATATTTCCACTTTGGCTCCGAGTAAAGTCTTGATACTGGTTACTGGAAATAGTATCTTTTTTACTGAAGAATGCTCAATCTATTTTCAGTATTCAAGTAAATTATGCTTTCTTAGTTCCCGCTTAGTTTTTTTCCTAAGACAATGGTCTTTAACATGCTTATCACAGCTCAGGACAAATAATAAGAAACCTACAGTATAGAAAACAGGAGAACGGAGAAGGCCAGAAAAATTGTTCGGTTGGGTCGAACGGATTTCAAGCAACAGCAGTCGACAGCTATCATGTGTTGGAATAAGCAAACATGTCCTTAGCGAGCACTCTCGATGCAAACTGCCGATTGCAATGTCATTGATCCTGATGGTAAGAGGAGAGGCTAAATGCTACTAAATTGGCTCCCACTGCTTCTCTTCACGTCTCTCTCGTGCATCTATAGTGTTTCTTCCTGTCGTATTTTACCGACTGAAAACACCAGTAACTTGAAGCCACGCGAACGATTAAAACGTATTTTTTAAAAAGAGCCTGTTTTAACATCCCACCAGCCAAGTATGGAATCATTGGAATGGAACTGTTCACTTATTCGACATTTCTAATGAGACAAATAGTTAAACAGTTAATATTGTAATATGAGTTTCCACTGATGTGAATCTGCTACTTAACATGTAACGTAGACAGCTGCGATTACAATACTTTGGGCATCTCACCCTAATATGAAGTACTTCACAAATCAGTCTAAACTGCACAATGTCGTAAAACAAAAGATGAAACTCGCATCATTCAGTAATCTAAATGTTTTTGGGGCATTAGCATAACTGGCATAATTCTACTATCATCCATAAAATTGCGTCTTTAGTGGCAACTATTGCTCCATTTTCTCTTGAAGCTGGAGGGACAATAACGAGCTGTTTAACCGTCTGTCCACCTCTCTAAACATGCGTGTTGTGTCCTACATAAAACAACACAATTGACTATTTAGTCACACACCAGTCGGTGGTAACATGTCGCCTTATGCAAAAACAACTGATTGTTCATTCACCGTCTCATTCGTAAACCGCTCATTACGGTTCTACGCTAATCGTACTGTAATGATGGCTGTCCGCTGGCCTAAAACTCACCTTGGCAAGGAAAACACCCATCCAAAATGGAGAGGAAAAAATTTTCACTGACGTCTATCTTCTGTTGTCTTGACACAACTGTTCTTGCAAGGAACGAGCGCAGATCCCCGTCGCACAGACCTGATTCTTCTTCACACAAAGTTTAGGCTTTGAAGCACAACAGACTACTTGGGAGTCTTCATGGATATCTCAATGGAAATCATTCACTTTTGTCAGTAATTCACAAAACAAACAAAAGCATCCATCAGATTTACCTCACAGATCTTATTCTTTATTAATTCTATGAGTTATTAACACAATGATGCGTCTCGATAAATCGTCTGGATGTTCCTTTTCATGTGCAGATTAGACTGACGCAGGGCAAAAAGGATAAGTGACTTCGCTGACAGCGAAATACAATGGTGGAAGCTACCGTGCACAGTAGCAATGGATTCTGGTCAGTGGAAGTACTTGTACATTTTTTGAGTCGTTAACTTAGTAATCGAACGTTGGAGACGCCATTTTTTTCCTCGATTGAAAGCTGAAGTTCCAACTCACAGACTCCGTTTTGCCAACACAACGTCAAGTAAAATAATCCATTCTTAGCCTGACTTCATTATCAAGGGTTTGCAACATTATTACTAAGTTCTCTGTAACTGCTCGTCAAATTCCATTGTCAACTGTGTCCACACCGTTCACGCTGGAGCAGGACAGCCTGGTTTTATATCTATCATCTCGCCTTGGTCTCTGTGAATGCCTTTGACATATCATGCACCGATGTATCAAGGGAGCAGCGCCACAGTCTACGTATCGCTCGTTTCCCAACCTACGGGATCAGGACAAGCTTCAAAGATTTATGACGATAAAAACTCTTTTATATCCCGTTCCCCTTCTGCTGTTGTATAATGCTAATTCCACAAACAGAAGGCGTTGATGATTTATATTTGAGATAGGTAAGGATTCGGCAATGTTCTTCCACAGTCTCGACTTTCCCTTTGCTGGTGACAGCAACGGGTGTTACTATTAAAATACTAATGTCGTAAGGTGTGCAATAATGCCCGCCTCCACACCTTGCTGACCGCAATACAAAACTGCCGACTTCACCTCTGTATACCATTGAGTGTTGAGTCTTTTTTTTAGTCTTTGAATTTAAAACAGAGCCATTAGTTTTACTGACTCTTGGATTGGACTCTCATGTAAAAAGCGGCTGCACTGGAAGGTGAGGTTCTTTCGAATAGATCTGAGTTTTGATAATGCGGCACGACAGCTTTATATGCAATTAATTTGACGATCGACTTTATACACCATTTGTTTTTATCAAGTGACGGTTGGAGTTTAAGTGCTATTGGCATTTCCCTGTCTTGTCCCCTTAATCCTTATAAGTCTTGCCGAACTCCAGGGAACAACAAGCTCAACAGTTATGGCATTAGCCTCGATAAAGTTGACAACAGGAATTAATTGAACGGAGTAGAAGAGTGTACAGTAAAAAGTGCCTTTAGGTCCAGTTTCTTTACTCAATTTTTTTATTCAACTTCAGATTTTGTTATCAAAATTTATCTGGAAATTTAACTCATACTTAACTAAATTTAACTCAGCTTTAACTCAATCAAAATTTAACTCCAGCAGCTATATAAAACACCACGCAAATTATCTAAAACAAGTATTTGGTAAGAACATTCTGATCGACTTTCTGAATCGATTAATTCTACAGTAACTTTACAAGGACTCTCTTTTTATTCACCAAATTTGAGACAACTCTCCGTATCATTAAGCTAATCTCTGAAATTCTCACTTTTCACATTTTTGACTGTTTAGTATATCTGCCGGTATCACCTCAATAAGTTTCCTTTCCAGTCGTAATTTAGCCACGCAAAACCGGGCTACCACAATAAATCGTTCCAAAATAGGCCTTTCAAAAAGAAATAAAGCTTACTTAACCTAAACTTTCGGTGTTATGATGATTGCAATGAATCGGTTGTGTGTCAGTGTCAAAGGACGACAAAAAAGACCACACTTGCATGTGACATGCATACCAGCCGATATTCCGCCACCGTAGTTTTTCATGCACAAGCATAAGCTTACTTCAATTTTATCAGTAAAACTGTCTAATTTAGGAACGTGTGTTAACTTGTAGCTGGTAGTGAAGAAGCGAATCTGGAACATGCGGTGCCAGATTGATTTGACGAGTTGAACACCACGTTATTACCGCCCGCATACGAAGTATAATGAGAGGTTATATTTTCAGTTTGTTTGTCAGTCCACACCCAGGGGGTACCCCAATCCCAGGTCTTTTCCCAGGTGTCTGGTCCCAGGTCCTTTCTAGGGGGGAATACCCCAGTCTTGGCCAGGCAGGAGGATGGTACCCCAGGACAGGGTACCCCCGGGCCAGGACAGGACTAGCGTACCCCCTCCCAAAGACAGCACAGCAGAGCGAGCACTTGCTGCGCGGCGGGAGGTATGTCTTTTACGTTCACGCAGGAGGACTTTCTTGTTCTGTGTAAGTGTGAAGTCCGTGAGTATGACTGAATTAAATACATACTTGGCAACCATGAGCACAGGACCATTGATATATCTGATCCATTTTACTCTTTAAAGGACACCACAGAAGATATTGAAAGTTGCTCGTCCAAGAAAAAGATTCAAATTCATATTACCCGGCAAATCTGATTTTGCAAAAGAAAAGGAATCTTTACCTTTTTGTTGTTCCCTTTGATGTCGTGTGGGTTAAGTGAACCAAACTCTCTGAAAAAAATTAGAGCAAAAAGTTAATAAAATAAGGTTGTCAGTTTAAATGTTAACATTCATCGTACTTGAAGATGTACCAAGAAGGGCTACCACTGAGGGAAGAGTTCAAAGTCAGTGAGATTTCATCGAAATGTTCTGTTATTTAACTCAGCACCGGTTTTTCACAAACTTATTAAAATGGTTTAACCATGCTTTTCACATTTCAATGAAATGTCACTGACTTTGAACTCTTCTCTCAGTGGTAGCCCTTCTTAGCAAATCTTTCAAGAACAATATCTCATGTGGGAAGAATTGTGAACCACCTGAAACGGGAGAATACCAGACCAGTGTTGTTGACCTGTATTTAACACAATGTAATAAAACGTGTCATCCACTTTTGTATCTTATTGCTATTCTTAACCCAGACCCTAATGGAAACAAGCAGTGAATATTTATTGACTGAGAACAATAAGATTCATCTGAAGGAGAAATGCCATCTTCATGCAGACGGCGACAAATGATGGATACAGCGTATTCTACTTGAGGGTGTGAGCAGCTGTATACAACGACTACAGACACATTCACAAAATCTTTGCGAAAACTCATTTCATGACAGTGAGGTTGCATGGCCACTTACCATAAGACGTTACGACAAAATCCAAAGTTGGAGCTATGTATTTTGTACGTACATATTCCCGTGAAATATCCATGTAAAGTAGACATCAATCTAACTAGTAACGTAATTTACATAAACATTATCAATGCAGAGAGTAATGTAGTAAGGACTAATGAGATGTGTTATTATATTTCACTCTGTACTGTCAAATCCTGCAAATGTGAACAAGACTTCGGGCGCAATACCAAAGAAGCAGATCATTCCTACACTGGTTAGGTTGATGCACCCTAAAGTCCTCTGAAAAATGAGCTGATTTGCTGGCTAGATGAGTAGAAATGGATGACAATACTTAGGGGGCAGGACACTGGAGCATGTTTTAACTCTACACCACACCAGATACTTCAGTAATAGAAAAGGAGGAAATACTGCGATGATAAATGGCAAATGATGGGTCACCCATACCACTGTTCCCTTTGTAGTTTCTCTGAACCTATTGTCTAAATGTTTCTCTTCTTGCAAAAATATCTTATTTAACCATGTTTGAGTATTCTTTTACAGAATGAGACACCTTAAAAGCACAGAAAATACCAATACATTTGCCTGGTATTTGTGTCTTTGTTCCTGGGCTTCCCTTTTGGAAACACATTTTGGAAAAGCATAAAATGTTTCAGTGATGCACATAACGGACTTTATTACTCATTTGTGGATGTATATTCTTCAGAATCTCAATAAACCATTTTATCACGCGCATTATTGGCCATTCCGAATATTCAACTGCTACTAATGGCCTCAACCAGATTATCACCCTCTCTCCTGCGTCACAGAAACAGTTTTTTGGACAATTTATCAGCACTTTGAAGGAAGCAGGCAGAAAAGCGTCCAAGCATTTGTTTCATCTTAATTTCCGCTACAAGTCCCAAATGTGTCCAAACATGGGCCATTCAAACTGCTACTATCCAATTCAACCCGCAAATTAGATGGTTAATTTCCACACAATGCACACAGTTTGTGCAGGACCATTACAGAGTTCTGATTACTATTGTGAGTTCACACAAGGAACTTTTCTTACCCTGCCTAATAAACGACAAAAAGATATACGCTCGCGAGATTTCATCAACGTGACAGGGTTGTTTAACACTCGTGGACATTTTTATTTTCCGCCTGTGAATTCAGTTTTTTATTGTGAACGGCACAAAACTTAACCTTTTTTAAAACAATCACTTTGTCAAAGTACTTATTTCAAATACAAATCACCTTTTTGGATTAGGTTGGTTGATTATTTGAATGGTCCATAATTTTGACTTTCTGAATTGTTTTGGAAATTCAGATTTCAGGGTGCACACTTTTTTTCTCTCAGGAAATTCCCTGACTTTTCCAGTATTTCTAACATTTTCCCCCAACTTTTTCCCAGGCTCCAAAACACAAATCATAAAATATTTATACCTTCAAATCAGCTGATAATATGAAGTTAAACCTGCACAGAGATAATTAAATTGTATTAAAATGTCACTTTTGTACCCAATATTCAGTGACGAATCACAATTTTTTCTCAATGTGGAAACAATTTCCAACAAATATCTATCAAGAAACAACTGCTTTTTTGTACTTTTTGAATTTTTCCCAACTTCAACAAAATTCCCCTAAAACTCCCCGACTTGCTGCTAATATTTTAAAATTCCTTGACTGTTCCTCGACTGGAAAAACTTCTCTCATTTGTCCAAGTTTTCAACTTTTTTTTCCAGTGGCAGTGGGAACCCCGGATTGCAAAAGAGAGGCTTGCTGTAATGGAATTCTATTTTACAGATATTCTTGAATATTAGCAGACAGAGCAAGTACAACGTCTGTCAACACGCAAATTTATCACAGAGTTAAGTAACGCATTATGGAAGATGTTCTCTCCCGATGCTGATAATTCAATTAGTATTGCAGCTAGTTTTGACAAAACAACAAAAAACCAGTTGAATCTGGTTCATGTTATATTGGATATTTGGATTAAAAAGGGAACCATTTTTTGACAAAATATGAACGCTACATCACACATTAATCGAAGAGTTCTACATGGCTTTACGACAAAAAGCATCATACTTACATCAGATCTGGTCTGAATTTATGGATGACGGCACAGAACGCTAGTCCGTTTCTCCAGGATGTCGTCATGTTCGTGACCTTGACACCACGGTAACCTTTGGTAACCTCCTTGCACCACTCGAGCAGATCCTGCACTGGTGTGGCTCGGACTGGTTTTGGTTCCAATGTCTGTAAACATAAAACATTGTCTAAACCCAAGTAACACAAGCTTCTTCGTACCATTTTTAGTCTTCAATGTTTGCCATGTTTCATACAGTTAGCATACATTTTGCTTTGTATATCCAAATTGTATCTCTCGTCACTATTGAGAATTATTGGTTTAAATGTTTTGATTTTCACTTTAATTGCTTGTCACTCCACGCATCCACGATGGTGTGAATATTCCAATCATTTCAGTGAAATTTTCCAAGCCATATGTGAAATAGTGAAGTACAATTGATTGGTACACCACTTAAAAACAATGTCACACTTTTCTTTTTTCTTTCTTTCTTTTTCAACCAATTTCCATAATGTTACTGTTTACAATTTCACCAGTCGTATCCAGTGAACAAATATTTCATCCACTATGACCCACAGGTCGTATGTGAAGCTGTACAGATATTTAATTTTTCATTAGTGCACATTTTACATCCAAATATGGCCTTGCAGGGCTATGTCGGTTAAAACACCCTCTTGGATTTGAATTTATTGCACTTCACTTCTATGCTTATTTACAACATCTGTGTATTCATTATTAACGTGTGTTACTAGCCCACTCCGGTAAGCCGTTGACGTTCGTAAATAAAAGTTTCCCATACATGGGTTTCATCAACCCTGTTAAATTCCAATGAGATTCTATGTATTAGCGTCAAGCACACTTCCCGACGTAACACAAGCTACTCGAACAACCACCACCAAACATTTAATGTCTTCTTTCTGCCAGCTGGAAGCTTTGCGTAAAGAGGCCAAAGAAGCGGTTTTACAATTCATTGAAGTAAAGCTGCACTGTGAGAGTGAATGTGCCTGCACTTCTAAGACATGGTGATCGGTTCTAAGCCAATCTGTGGTTCAGGACCCCAATCATTTGTCACCTAAATTCCGCCCAGTTTCTAACCCCACTGTTAGGTGTGTTACACTAACAATTCTTTTTATCTTTGGTTACACTTTAATCAAACTAAATCTTTTTGATTCCCATAACAAAAAGCCTTTTCAAAACAGTCAAGCCCTATGAAATAGTCACATTTGTAAACACAACCAGAAATTATAATTAAAATGACTTTTCTTCCACATTGCCGAACCATATTTTCTCTTACGCACGTATTGTGTGGAGGGGTCGGGTATCGGCCGCGTTAGTTTAGCGCTTTAGTTGCTGTTGGAAGAAACATCACAGAACTGCATCAACGAACCTGCCATACAGAAAGATTCTATCGTTAGCAAAATGAGGACTGGATCAAAATTCTCTGTTTCCTCCACAGGTACGTCATTTCTGTTTGCAAAGCATTCCTGTTAACGTACGGGTCAAATAGGGCACTTTCTCGAGCTGAAATTTGTTATTACGGCGCTTGTAAACTTTAGCTCATTGTATGGTCGTTGTATGACTATTGGATGCAGAACAGCTCGGGTACCACCGTCCCTTTCCTCGAACACCACGTATGTAAGGGTTCTAATTGATAAATATGCCCAAAAATACTTGAAATACACAATTAGTAATCAAATCCGCAAGAGCTTTTGGGGCCCGAAACAGCTTTGTACAATTCTGTGACAACTCATCGTCTATCCCTGCATTGACTAAATCATGGATCCGCTAGTGAGTGTGTCAGTAGAAACACAGTAGTGGGACGAGTGACAGGGCATATTCTTTAAAACCTCGAAAAAACAGAGACGTAACACTTATAAAGAAATGAATATGATTTTAATTGAGTATGAAGTGTGGTAGTGACTAAACTGTTTCAGCCGCCAGCTACTTTCTACTTTTAGTTTTTTCGTTTGATTGCGAAAAAACACTGAACAATGATAGTGCATTGTTACTATATTGTCCGAGAATTTCTACCGGACAAACATATGGGCTCTTGTCGCCTTTTGCCCCGGCACAACATGGTACATAAGGAGCTGCATTAACAATATCACATCAGCTTCGGTGGCAAAAAGCACCAGATAAACAACCAGCAATAAGCAATAGATCTGTTCGGTTCTCTTTGTGCGGTGCAAAATTAAACGCATCGCATCTCATAACATGTGTAAACATTGCTCCCAGACGGAGAATGAAAAATGACTTTCCGCTTTCTTTCTGCCGACTCGAGGAGTCTCATCCCATGACAGAATCAATGATAAGAGAAATCCATAGCAGGACCAGGAATAAATACATGGAGAAAGAACCAGTAGAATGAACTGTTGGTAATGGACTGTCAATGCGCTTTATCTCGGGGGATGCTTTGCAAGTTCTGACTTTCAACATTCACAAAAAGGTCTTTCAAATTTGGTGCTGTTTCGTTGGGCGTTGGTCGAAACGATCAACCAAACTTATGCCCACTATTTTAAAACAAAATCTCATTTGACTGGGTTGGTCTTCTGTATGCTAGCATGGACAGATATGTAAGAAACATCACTGAAAACACTGTCTACAGTGAACAGTAGGTAAAAACTGACTCTTTATTGGGCCAATACAATATCCGTGAATCCGCATAGGCAAACTCAATCTATAGCATCTGTGATATGGAATCATGACCGTGTGAAAGACTGTCCCGGGTGGGTACATGAAGACCCAACAAAATAGCATTTTGTCGAGGACAGAAAATAGTCACTTCGTTTACAAGAATATTTTGGCAACAAACAATGTCATCGGCTTAACGGCAATATTCTGTTTTGAACAGCGTGATTGGAACTTGCTAACAAACCTTTTTTAATTTGATCGCCTCTGCAAAGATCGGAAAGTAGACGTTTCTCTATTGTCACAAATTGCACCAAAGACATAAGTAGAATATGGTTTAATTTCACTCAAAGCACTTTAGACCATTTTGTCTGTTCATGAAATGTGTGGTTACTTTAAAGTAAAAGCCACTGTTTGGATCTTGGTTTCAAATGCACAAAGAAGCAATTTTTCCATTCAAGTGTCAGGGAATTGACACCTGTTACAAAATGACATATGATATCTGCACCTTCCACTTGTGTAACACATTCCCAATTTTCACACAGCCATGAATCAAAAAATAATAACTTCACCTAAAAATAACTTTGCACACTTAGTATATAAATACATAGATTAGATACACAGAGTTTCAACAAAATCGAAGCATTACTTTTGTGATCTTTAGGATCCTAAATTTGATGCCATGTGATGTACAGTAGCATTTTACCAATTTTAGCCATCAATGCCCCCCCCCAAAAAAAATAACTATAAAATAGTTTTTCTCACTTTGAGACATATATCCAGAGGTCAGATACACAAAGTTTGAATAAAATTATTATTTCTATAATTTTTGAAATCCTAAAGTTGGCTCCATGTGAGGTGTTGACTGTAGAAAACCAAGTGTGCGCTGGGCTCTCCTGTATTATCAAGGCAAAGTAAAAAAGGAATTTGAGCATTAACCATCCACATAATCAGAAAGTTCACAATACAATGGTTTCTATTGATATTACAGTTGAGTGTTTTAAAATAGGCAAACAACTTTTATTCATTTATTATCCTTGTAATACCAAAAATTGCTCGTGGGTACTATCAGAGGATAATACACTCAGACCATTGAACCCAAACGAAATCCAAATGCAACGAAACAAGGAGGCAAAGTAAAACATCCATAGCATTGGTTAACACCATCCACAAGTGATGACGTAACCAACAATTCTGGCTAAATATATTTCCTTGCAATTCGCAACAACAAATTTTATCAGTACCTGAACCATCTCTTGACCTCTACACATGTCGAATCACTGTCAATTTGGTCGATAATCTGACAAATCAAATTTGCACCTCAAGATATCTGTATGTGTACACTAAGTATGGAGAAAATCCATTGATGATTGAATTTACCGAGGTCACTTTGTGGAGACTCCTTGAATTGGGATCCGAAGCCTGCCTGCTATGGAGAAATACAGTGTGCAGGAAATCAAACCTAAAGATTCAATTTCGGTTTCTCCTGAGACAATGTTAGATATAACGTGAAATCAAAAGCAGTTTACACGGAGTTATCGAGAAAGAAAACTTCAGTGCCAAAGCATTTAAAGGAAAGTGACAAGGAAACATCCTAACAGGGGGTTAAACGTACAGTAGCCCAATAAAGAAGTGAATCCCGATCCCTCTAATGGTGAGTAGGTGTCATACTATGGTAAAACCATGTCCCCGTGCTTCACACTTGGGACCCACAATGGCCGATCGGAATTTTTAACCCACTGTCACAAAGAGGTAATCAAACCCCGGTCGCTTGCAAGCCAGGCGAGTGTCACACCACCAGATCATCAGGACGTTGCTACAATTTTTCCTTATTACTACAATTCTCAACAAAGGATCCTATTTGGGAAAAAATTCCATGAAGGATACGAAACGTTTTACTTCCAACTGATGAAAAAGCATTTTAACGTGGCATCCCCTTTCCTTAATGCCAAGTTTTGCTATATCCAAAGTTAGGTCCATCTTACAAATTGTGCAAGTGGGGACCTGAACAAATATCTGCCGAGCCATTTGAGAGTCATCTCTTGATGTGCTTTTCTCAGTGCAATTCCGTTATTCTGGGGTGATTGCACCTAAGTTTGATCTCGATGATGAGCGAGTTATAGAGTTTACTTCACTTGTGATTCTTTTCCCTGTTGTGGATGAGATTACAGTACAAGAGTCACCTCTCGTCTCTGCAGTATGTAACCTTGACATGTCTCATTGCCTGCTGGAAAAAGTATACGCCACGCTATCATTACACCATTGCACTGGGAGTACGATCACATAAAAAGTGGGAATTACAGGAATGTCCAACAAGGGGGTTGGAAAATTAAAAGAAAGTGGTGTCACTGATCAATCGGTACTGCGCTTCACGAATGAACCAATCTACTTATATCCATGCTGACGATCATATCTTAAGTAACAAATTAAATTAAAAAAATTCTTTGACATACGTCTTTGTTTTGGAAAGTTTTTTTTTCAAACGTAGCAAAGGAATCGTTTTTATAGCCCTGGGGAAACTGGGTTTGGTTGACCGTTTTCCACAGGGTTGCCACATTTGAGTTCATTCAAAAATCCCTGACATTTCCATGACATTTCCCTGAAAAAAAAGTTTTCCCTGACAATTTCTTTTATTTTTCAATCTGTGAAAAAACAACTTTTAATTGTTATTAACAGCAATTCCCCAACAAACCCAGGATTTTTGAAAGGCAAAAGTTTAACAGTAATAATCAGTAGACCTTGAGTTTATATTTGCCAAGCAGACATT
>JBCAUG010614916.1:0-28786 GCA_038406175.1 Haplosyllis leylae | reverse complement strand
ATATTGAATAGAAGCCATAAAAATATTTATTAAAAGTCAGGGAAAAATGAAAAAAATACTGGAAAAGTCAGGGAATTGTGCCAGAGGAAAAAAGTGGGAACCCTGTAGTTTTCTTCACTGAATGTTAACAGATTAGGTGGTATGGAGAAGTGTACGAGAGTCGATGAAGGGTGACTAAAATTGCACTGTTGTGTGCAAAAACAAGAGGTTGTACTTGATCCCCACCTTCAGATGACAACAACATTATATAAGTAAGCATGCAATTTGTACAATCACCGAAATTATGATTTGTGACATAAATTGTAGCATAATGCAGTTAGTAAACGCAAGTTGATTCGATGAAGATACACATGCCTGATACTCTTGCCACTATTTTCTGGTAAAAGGTAACGACAATCGGGTATTAATTCACAAATATCACAGATCTGATCAGCAGTTCGTGCTGATAAATATTACTCACAATGTGTACACATGTAATAGCTGTCATCCAGTTTTGATGACGATTGCCATTGTTTTTAATTAACTTTCTAGAGAAGGAGAAAAGTAAAATCAACGCAATCTTGTTTTTTTGTTGATAAATATGATGAGACAAAATACTTCACACTTGTTCTCTCCCTTTGTAGGCAAACTCTAAGATTATTATTTATGTGTGCATGTATGCAGCCACAGATCATACTGTATTAACTGCACATTCGAGGTATTCTACAATTCGTCATTTCCTGCCAAATCATGGCAGAATCATTCCAGGATTTGGTAGGAAATGATAAATTATAGAAAAACTCGAATGTAAGTCATCTTAAATATGCACAAAAAACTCGGATAAAGCTTGCACACAGTAAGGGGAATGAATAAGGAGTTACCGTTGAACAACAGGTTCACAGAACTACAACTATTATTTTTTCATAGCATGCATGGTACGTGATTTATAAGTTAACCAATTTTTTTCTACAAATAAATAACGTCTATTCAGAGGATACGTATGCTAGTAGTGAGCTGACATGTACACAAAGATGAGCAATGTTGTGCTTCGTTTTTCTTTTGTGCTAAAGTTTACCACACGCCGTTGCAAATTATAGATGCCTGCACTGGAACGCTAAAATCGCACGCCATAATTTACATATTTATTTACTTCGTTGATAGCGAACATTTTTGCTCTCTATTTACCCATTGATGATTGACACTAGCACCATCGGATTGATTACCGTAAAACTGACCTTCACAGCTTGAATCTGTTAATCTAGTGGTTCTAAAAAGTCGAACAAGGAAACCCTCGGGTGTCTCTGCTGCGTCAAAAAGGTCTGGTTACGCAATTATACCTCAGGAACTGTATGACTTCCATTTCATTTTTATTCTACTGAACTATTATTTCACGCAAATCACTCGTAGTGATACGCTTCCTTGTGAGTCTTGCACATTAACCAGAGGATTCTGTCATTCCTTTAATCAGGTCAAATTTTGGTTTGAAAGGTTTCAAACACAATACTATGGTCAGAACCAATAAAATAACTTTCACATGCACATCACGCATCATCACACAACATTACAATGCCAGTCGTTGATTTAACCAATATGTGCTTTACTACTTTACTCGCTTCATATATATATATTTGGTCACATGTAACAGTTAAAAGCACAGTCCAATGACAAATGTGCAAATAATAAAACAAATGTCATGAAATGCGGTATATTAAAATGACACAACAGGTAAATCAAAGATTGGCTTTTAAGTGTAGCACTTTCTTGGTAAAAGTGTATTTAAAACATCTTGAACACTTCATTTTAGACAATAATTCACCACTGCATGTATTTTCAGGCGCGCTTTTGAAGCAAGAAATAAGCACTTGCAAAATGCAATCAGTCCGGACTGACTGCTTCCACATTTCAGATTTATCATACACTCACAAAAATGTTCTGTTGTGACAGTATTGTAACAGACCGTAAAACGAATCAGCAGTTTTTTTTAAAAGTACTGTTAAAATTCCATCCATCTTGAATGACGTGGTGTCTATTGACATACGTAGTAGAAACTGGCGAGATGCACTTTTCCATTTTATTGCACAAAATATTTCATTCAAAGGGCTGTCAATTCCTCATGATGAGATCCGCAGTATACGTTTGAACAAATTCATTGTAGCCTGGTTCGCTGGGTGGATTTAGGCTCCTGCTTTCCACATGAGCACAACCTTGTTAAAATAAGTTGTTAACTATAGAGTGATGATTCAATTTATACTTCATGATCTGTCCCTCGCACATGGTAGTGGTATCCCTGCAGTTTCATATCCTCACAACGAATATTTTGAGCTGAACAGTATCTGTGATTGTCAGATACAGTTTTTCTACATAAGTTGACTTGTGCTACCGATTTTTCTGTTCTTCTGGTTTCTTTGTGGGTTCTAAGTAAATTGGTGTGAGTCCAGATGGCATGTGTTTTCTGAAATATTTGAAAAAAATCAGAGAATTTAGTGTCAGATGTATTACCACCGCTGTATCAATCACTGGACGTTTTTAGATGTTAAATGTTTTAAAACAGGTTTTACGCAAAATAGTTCTGTGAAGACAAAAATAAATTAAATTTCTTACGAATAAGGTGAAGAAGGCACTCCCACCACAAATACGTGGTTATTCTTCTGAAAAAATCTCCACATACTCTACAAGGAAAGGGAAATCATTGTCTGAAAGATCCTAAAATTGCAAAATTGTATTTGCACTGATAAAGAAGAGTTATGAAAAACTTACCTTATGAAAACCTCGAACATCTAGGTCCCACAAATGGAAGCACTTGGCTAATACTTTCCACGTGGTGTAATCCGTTGGATTATCCATTTTTATAAATATAACGTACGTTTTGTCCTGAAAATTGAATATTATAATTCAAATTTAAACTGTTAAGGTTTCTTGCGGGCAGAGAGGGTGGAAGTATAATAACATGTACATTATATCAAGAAATTGAAACAAAAAAGTTGTTTTTCTTGTTCTGACCTGCGTATCAGGAATGAAATTTTCCTCACAGGGGGATTTACTGTGATCTAAAACAGTGGCACTTTGTATAGCTGTATCCACTAACACCTCATAATTGTCTTTCGTCATTCTGTAACAGAAAGTGAAAGTGGTTAGACCAGCAAACCCACAGTTTTTAAGAACTCCTAAATGTCGCATGAAACTGCATTGAATCAAAATGTTCTTTGGGATATGGTCAAGTGGAATTTATTTACTTTTGACTGCATATCCACACTTATAAATGTACCATTTTTACAAAACTTGTAGGAACGTTTGTGTATATTACAACGGTAGTTTGATGAGATGCGTATGATTTACCTATCAACGTCCTTTAACTTAACGTTGGATGTTGTGAGGAACGAATGTTTTTTGAAGTATTTGTCGTGGAAGTATGGGTTCATGTTGAGTCCGGACAGTCCAAAATGGAAGGTGCGAGAGATGTCCGGGATAATGCACTCACGTCTCTTGCGCACACCCTGGGTTCTCATCCACATATCCCAGTCCCAATGCTTTATTAGGATGGAACAAAATAATGACAATTAATTCGTAGTACTTTATCACTTCATGTTAGTAATGTTCCTAGTGAAATAAGGGCACAAGAACACATAAGTGGTTTTTGTCAGGAGAAAATCATCCAGTTAATAAGCACGCAGAATATTCATGTTGATCAAAATAACAAAATAGACTAATTTTATCAAAATGATTAAATTGGGCCAGAATGTAGCGGTTTACAAACTTGCTGACTGATGAGTTTGGTCACACAAAATGAGCCAAATGTACAATAACGGTCTCCCCATCCCCTAAATAAACATATACCGTGCCACTTATTCACGTGTTTAATAGGGTATCTGAGCCAGATAAAGAAATTTAAATTAAAATTCTGACACAGTGGATCACATGCAGAGTATATTGGTTAAATATTTACATGTGATGCAACGAATTTTCCAATTTCACAAAGTCATAATTTTTCCATCTCCTCAGAAAACCGCAGCAGGTCCCAAAACTACCAAAGAATTTATTACCTTCTCTGGAGTTGGCCACTTGGACTCCAACTCTTCTTTATATAGTTTCCGTTTGAGCAGCCAGCCCAGACCAGGCATGGTCTCTATCCTGTACAATAAGGAGGGATCTTGGCAGGAGTTCTCATATCCCTGCAACGGAAAAAAGTCTTGTAATAAAAGGCAAGGAACTCGGCTTTTCTCCCTCTTCAACTTCAATGTCTGCACAGCAATGTTGTCTCATTAATATTGTAAAAAAGAGGAAACACTATAATGTGGAAAAATATATTATTTCTAAATTTATCATTTCCTAGGAATTATAATGTATCTAATCCTGGTCGTTTCTTCTAATAAACAGAAACTGTCACAGAAGACGTCTGGAAGAATTGACCTTGCTTAGCCTAGAGGTGATTCGCAGATTACCAGACATGCAAACAAGAAAAGTGTTTCCTATAATTTAATCTTGTGGGTCAATAAAGGTGCGCTTTTAGTTACAACATCCCAGTAAATAGCTGTAAACTTTATTAGACTGTGGACTGCCTCTCTAGAACACAGAACTCCGACTAAACTTCTTGTGCCAGTGCACATTTTAAATTTATCACACTATAGCATAAGGCAGAACAACTATCCCAGCAACGCTCTCCATTAAGAAACGTTAGCATTCTGCAAATCGCGTAACTCCTTTTGACACCGTATTGGAACAAAATATTATCATGTTAAGCAATGTTGTCGTTGAGCTAGCTTAGATTTCTGATTAACGTACCTGATCATTCCACGCAGATATGCAATACAGAGATTCATCTTCCTCCAACAAATGTAGAGTTTGACTAAAATAACTGAAAGTAGATTGATTCACAGTATATTTAATATTTTTTAAATTTTATGGTTTTTTTTTCAGCTGAAAAATTATTCTGTTAACTGTAACTAATTGTATGTAGAAATGCAGATCACGACAACACGATCAGTGAGTATTTACTTGAAAAAGTCTGGAGAAATGTCCAAATCTTCTTCCACTATAATCACATACTGCGCTTCCTGAAATTAACGAATAATTGACTTGAATTATTACAAAACATAACAAGATGAAAATTTGTTCGTTACTAGATAAAGGAAACACAAACCCCGTATCAATTGATCTGACGTAGCCGTGATAAATAACAGATATTTCTGCTTTGATCAATTTTACTACTATCGACCGAAAATCTGATGTTTTTCGTTGTCCTTACAAACAGAAATCGATGAAGTACGATGTGGGTTGGTTTGTTACCGTTTCATAGTCAGGCGGAACAGAGCACCACCAAGACGTATTTTTAATAATTATTTCATCAATCAATGAGACCAGTAACAGTCGTTGCAATGTACTTCAGATGGTCTGTCTTTAATTCGATTTGATTAAAATTGTGTAATTACACATATAAAGAAAATAGTTTTAATGAAAAGTTTTCATTTATTTTAAAGTTTAATGCTTATGAAAGTTAATTTCTAATCTTCCTTCGCCATTATTTCTTGTAAGTTACTCATCTTTTGCCAACAGCTAAATCAACAATACTTCAAACAAACGCCCAGTGAAGCACATTACAAGGACAACATACACATTTGCTTTGCGTAAATTGAACTCAAAAGTCAAATTAGCCGTCAATGATGCAACTCTTTGCCTTGTAGTTGTTTTTTCCCAAGGTTACGAAAGCATCACTCGAGCTGACTAACACATGATAATTTTACTTTTTGAAATCAAGGTAAACTTGTTAGGTGCTGTCTCCAGGTTATCTTTTTAAATTTCTTTAGTGTACGTTTTTCGAACTGTATTGTTTCAGTTTTTATTTCATCCTTTGCTTTTAAGGTAGTACCATTATGGGTTCTTCAAAAACTAGGCCCCGGACAGAAATGAGCCTAAATGTCTTTCACTTACTGAATCAAATAAATGGGGTTTCTTGTAATAAAAAATAACTTTCTTCGAATACGGTTTTGCGTTACAAAGTTACAGGTGCCCATACAGAAAGAAGAATTTAGCCACGGAAATAAACTTCACATGAAGAATTCTGTGTTCCCTATTTCCCCGAAAGTTTTGAAAGTCTGATGTAATACAGGAGGCCCATTTATTCCACTGGTCAATAAACCACTCTGCAGAGTTTCCTAAAATGGAATTGATTTGCGGCACTCTATTGTAACTTTGTCTTTGATTGGATGCTAGTGCAGATAAAAATGTCTACGTAGTTGAGAAACACAATTCCCAAAGTCATTACACAAAAGGAAAAAGGTCTGCAAGACCTCACAACTTTGGGTTAATTGTTCCAATATATTGTTTGCCTGTTGTTGATAATTCTTAAGCATTTGATGCAGTACAATTTCGGTCTGAAATGCAAAGGAAAAGCCCACTCCCGAAAATAAACTGGATAAGATAACAATTTCTTGTAAATAGAAGCCAGGCAAATTCTTTCTATGAATAGCACTCCCTGTCTACAGGCCCATACATTTCCCGTTTTAGAAACTACACTCGATTATAATGTTCATAAGGCTTCGAACTAACGGGTTAGAAATCGGGTCAGCCACTTCGGTTTGAGTGATCTAATCTTCAGTTTTAGTAGTGGAAGAAAACAGTCGTGCTCATTGTGATCAGTTGCCAGTCAAATGATTAACAATACCATTTATTTGGAAGATGCTGAGAAACATTACATTACAGATTCATGGTTTGAAATAATTCTCCAATTTTACCTCTATTCTTTTTTATTTTGAGTCATATGTTAAAATATATGAAAAATATTATGTGGAGTCAGAAATATAAATATACCAAACTTAACCTGTAAAAATTGTAATAAAACCGTAAACAAAAATCAAAATTACAAACCAGTATATTTGTTATTGATACTAGTTTTGTTATTAGTCATCAAAATCAGAGGCGAAAGGAAAAAAGAACGTCTGTGTCCAAACTCGGCACTAAAAATGAACTGAACGTAGTGGACAGTTGAGTTGAATAAATGAATTAAAAATCTAAAAGGAGACTGTACATACGGGATAGAGGTTAAACGTAGCTGTTATGCTGGCTTTGTAGTGTTGGGTTATTCGTGCATTTTTGGTCCCGATAGGGGTGTGCTGTATGCCCCGTAACCCAAAAAGCTTGGTAACTTCTAGCGGACCCTGAAAATACACGATGTTAGAAGCAAACCGTTAACACCACCTTTACCACAAAAATGAAGTCGCAAAACGCAGTGATTTTGTGTGTTCCTTATAATTGAGAACTCTGTAAGATTCATCCTTGGCATTGTTACTTCTACAGTAACTACATTTTTCGTAACACACAATTTATCACCACATTTTGCACTCCGTTTTGCACAATTCAATGTGCATACTTACTGGGTACATGTCAAATACTGCAGTCAATGATATTTTATAATGTTGGCAAATTCGTGCATTTTTCGTTCCCAATGGAATGTGTCTTCTGTACGAAACATTGAGAAGTTTAGCAATGTTTACTGCACCCTGAAAACGAATATTCTTGTGACATTCACAAAGAAACTAATTTGCAAAGCGGTAGAACAAGACCCTCCTTTCGAATTCAAAATTTCCAAGGGGTTCAGTTTGGCAGATCAAGCAAATGATGTCGATCATTTTCGGAAGCTGAACCTTCATGGAGAAGCCATACAAACTCTGCTTGTGCGACTCTCTCTGTAAACTAGGAAAATATTATGAAAAAAAAACCAGAAGAAAGGTGTTTCGTTTCTTTGAGCGTTTTTGCTGAGGCACCTGTGCACATACTTCGCCACAGTTTTTATTCTTTGCGTACTGTGGAAGTCCATGTATTCAAACGTACGAAAGAAGCCCTTGAGAACTTCCTTCGAGTCCCTCTTCCTTTTGAAGATAACAGCTGCACTCCACGGAGTTGTCCAGTATTTATTAACAACCAGGAGTTTACACAATACCACTAAATTTTAATAATTTCAATGGAAGAATAGTACAAGACTTTTAAGAGGGTTATCACAAATGAGAAAGCATGTAAATCAGCATCAGCTTTTGGAGTATTTTGAAGAATCCGAGAGCATTAAAAGCTTTTTTAAGAAAAAAGTCATCTCACACGAAACATAATTCGAATTGTAAGTCCCATTCGACGTATTACTTCAAGCGACTTATTTACAAAAGTCATCGTTTTGTACGAAAAAAATAAATCTCTTCCTAAGTACTGGTAGTACCATGGGAAAACAAAAAACTTGGGCACCTTCCAGAAGAAATCCGGATTTCCACTAAATGAAGATTGATTCGAGTATATCAGGAAACCCAGAGAAGGAGTCTAATGAATTGTGCAAAGTAGCCACTCGCTTCAGGCACACAAAACAATGACTTTTAAGTCTAGGATGTCACCTGGTAGCAGAACACCTAAAATGTTGAAGTTACCTTCATAATGTAGCGTTGATTTATCTGTTAATTTTTTGATCTCGGGGACATTAGGGTTCCTGATGAGTTTTCTTGAGGCTCCGTTAGTGTATTTGGAATGCAACGAACCCAAAAAGTTACTGAAAGGTATTGTATAAACATTCACGTCACACATCTTGTGAGTTGCCTCTGAAATTTGTCTACTTAAAATTTAATGTACATCATCTCTGCTATGCTTTTAAAACCTCAATCAAGTAATTTTTATTTATTCCCAGCATCCCAAGCTAATCCTGTTTTTGTTTTTAAAATTGTGGCACACACAACATTTATTTGTCTGGCTTGTCTCACGATAAGCATCACTGCCCTGTTGGCTCCAAGTGTTTTACAGAATAATGGCTGCACAACTTATTTCCTACACGAATTTTCTTTCGTCAATAGCAAACTAAAATTGCATGACCAGAAGAGGGAAAGTTTGTTTGGAAGGAAAAGTGTTAAACTGGACACACAAAGTCCAAAAACTAATTTCCATCCATAATGTTTTCTTTCTGAAAGGCTGATTCTCAAAAGAGTAGAAGTTGCAGGAGATTGCATGACCACCTCCCGAGAAAGCTTCTTTCAGGCGAACAAGCGATGCTCCGAACAGACTTTCAGTAATATCGACGAGTGGCGATTGGATTACACAAGTCTTTCTCTCCCCGGTTCTTCCAAATCAACTTCTACGTGGCTTCTTTGGAAATATAAAACTTTGCTTGTCACACAAGATTTTTCAGTTGGAGACTTTTTGTCCCCTTTTTGAAAGCGTTCGAGTGTTTTTTGGAAGAGTCTTAACATTTTTTTTAAGATATAATTTTTGAAAATCAAAATATGGAAAAGTGTTGCATTTATGTTTCTCTAAACTTACTTAGCCTTTCACAATCCAGTCTGATCTTTGGCAGTTTCTCTCACTTCGGAAATCCTGGGGGAGGGGGTGGGGCTAAGAACAGCATTCCTGACCTTCCAAAGTTCAATCCTTGGAGGGGACAGTAATGTACAACATCACGTACACCTTACTAAACTTCAAATCTGAGGGAGAAACGTGCAACATCTCTGGGACCTTGGCAATGTCTAATCCTTGTTGGTGGAGGCGGGCAAATACTGGGAGAATCTGTCAGTTTTTGAAATAAATTTGTCTCTGCTCTATGTGGAATGCCTCGAAGGTTATAACGTTTTCTGGAAGTTATTAGATCTGAGTATTCATAAAACACTTCAACTTCTAATATGACATTACCCAGTATTTCTTAATATAGCAGCTCACTTTTGTGAAAGAAACAAAACCTTTTTACAGGTACTGTACATGATGTAGGTTATGTAACGCTCTGCCAAATGTCTGTTAAGATAATGGATAAATAGGCACATCAAAGTTGGAGAACTCCCCCAACACAGAACCAAGACAGATGAGCAAACATCAAACACGAGATGGAAAAGGCTCTTCTACATTGCCACTTTGTGTTTTCGTGAACGTGTTGTAACTTCGTTTGCAACTCGGTTCATCTAGACTTTTGGATATTGCTTTACATATCAAGTCTATGCGCATAACACACACAAAAACCGTATAAAGACCTGAAAGGTGTGTTCTTGCATTCCCAGCTATTTGAAGGTCACAGTCACAGAGATGAGAATTCTAACTTGTGACATTTTAGTTAAGTAAGAAAATCATTGAAGCATTTAGATTTATTAGGGAACAAATTCTGTTCTTTTTCTTAAGAAAAAGCAGCAAAATCTGAGACATGTGAGACAGACGGAATCATCTGCTGCTGGTGTTGGATGGTAAAAATGCTGTTGATTTAGTGTAAATACATTTACTGTTAGCTTTCTGCATGCTAGCAGGGCATCATTTTCAATAACTAAGTTTCCACTTCTGAAGTAGTTTTGGCTCCCTTTGACTTTGAACATTTAAAAAAGTCTCCACAACATCACACATTTCATGGTTAGAAGTGACCGTTAATACACTTAACAGCGCAAAACCTGTTGCCTGAAGAGTGAATTATTTTACAGTTTGTCCTCTTTGCTGTCGTTTTAAGGTGGCATATGAGTTCGAGAAAAGAAAAACACACTCAACTTCAGCATTTTCTCGAATAACTGCTTTAGCTGTTTTCTCGACCATTATTTTAACAGAATGTATTGGTTCTGTGTTATCTCCATGACATATGCATAATTTATGTGCTCTCTTTCGATATATTAGGCTATAATTTCGCCTTGAGATATAAGTTGTTTCTGTGAAAGTAATAAGTCAGATCTATAGTGTCCTACGCTGCGAGCACCTAGCCCTTATCTACAATAACAGTTTACTCAGTTCTACTTACTTTGTGCCTTATCATGTGCCACATGTCACCAACCAATACTTAATCAATCAATGTTTAGTGTTCATGGAGATACCTTCAGATTGTCCCTTTCAAATAATCAGAATTTTTCTTTATAATCAGAATCTTTCTTGATTACATCACATCAGTACATTTATTTCTGATCAATTACAGTTCAAAGCAACATCTTAAGTACTGAGTAAGTAGTTTACGCATCCACCTAACCATTCATGTTTAACAAAACCCTATGATGAGCTGACCAAAGCATCCAAAATTGGTACTCCAGCACCTTTAGGTCTTAATCCTGATGCACATTGCTCTTTAGTAGTCACTAACTTGTGGCATTCTTAACCTGGACTGTTAGTGTATTGTATCTTTCTCGCATCCAGTGGATGGTCTTTCCAGAACTGGTCAGTATCTGCCCCAGCAGACCAAAGCAAAGACAATGACCACGAGTTGTCACTCACCCAGGAGGCTGTTCCGAACCTCCTAAACATCAGCAACACTTCAGTTTTAAAATGTGATCTGTTATTTCCTATGTAAAAACAGGAAAAACTGTTGCCAGAGTTCTATCTTGCAAATTTCCCATCAGTTCTCTTCAAGTTCACGGCTTCTTACCTCAGATCTTTCCAAGAAAGTTTTACATCTGCAGCTGTACTACACGAAGCACATCTAAGTAAGAAAGAGTGTTTGCACTTAACATTTCATTGCCCTTTTATCAACATCTCAGTGATTTATTTCCCCGGAGCTGCTATCTATTTTATTTGTATAAAAAACTATTACATCGACAAGATGTTAACTTTTAAAATCCTAATTTTTTCATTTGATTCAAAGCATATGGCAATGTCCATTGAGTGTACAGTAAACCTGATCGCTATTCAAACTTTGAAATGGCGAGATAACTACTTACCACTTCAAGTCTCGATATGAAGTTCGGGTAGAAGTCCTCGTGTCTGGACAAAACAAACTAGGCTCATGGGCACGATCGTCTTCGTTATCCCCCATTTCTAGCAAAATGAATCGTCTCTTTCCTTCGTTAAAACACACTTGACACTTGTGACATCAATCTTAGTTTTGTCCTTTTGTGGGAAAATAGAACCGCTATTGACTTAATGAAGTGGTGAAACGAAATTAGGTTCTAAAACAAACCAGAATCCCCCGCATCCTTACCTTAGTTTGCAATGCATTACCAATGGATTCTTCCACTGCGCTAAAGTCAATCAAGGCCACTTCCACATAGGAAAAGCTGTCTGGTCATCACCAAACTTGGTTTTGTGTCTCTTGCACATACATTGTTGCCTGTGACGCATTCGCATACATGCCTGAGTATGTGAAAAGGCTACTCAAGGATACTGTGTTAAATTGACTTGAAACCATAGTACATACATTGAAATCATAGTATTAATGGAATAAAAATGGACGGTGGAATGTCAGTACAATCCAATATTCCAAACAGCATTCTGTACAAACTTTAAAGTGGACAGCACATGCAGAACTTGATGTTCCAAAACAATGAAGCTGATTTTGCCCACGGTCCAAAGAGATCCAAAGAATAAACTAGCCGGACATCACACAGCAGCTGTATGAAGCTGTCCTTGTAATGACCTCCATAATTAGTTTGTCACCCCATGAAGACGGGTCCAGAAATATAACACCGAAGGAACAATGGCAAAATTAGTATAATTCAGCATTTACAATTCCCAGCATATTCACTACAGCTGTTTCTTTTCTTTTACAAACACGTACTTTAACCACCAAGTAAAATGAAAACTTCCTTTCTTGCTGCACTGTGCAGAAATGGAAAATTTTCAAAACCTGGTTGTTCTAGGCGGTTTCTTGCTGCTTTCATGTCTGCCATCCTTTACTTTGATTTCAGGGAAGTCAGTCATTCTCTACGGTAAAATGCTTTGCTGAGCCGAGTAACATATTTGAACTTCCAAGTGTTTATTGCAGCAGAATGAGGTAATTTTCACACAGCCCGAACTTCAATACAGTTTAGTCCTGGGGATTCTGGAACCATGAATTCACCGCGATTGGAATTTTACTTTAAAAGATGCCTACCAGTATAACTGAACTCTTACATCTTTTGAGGGCGGTTTCTTTAATACGACAACTAAGTTTGATTGCCTTATCAAAATTATTCTGATATGTCGGAAACTTGACTAAATCGAAACAATTCACAGAATAAATCTTCTCTCACAGGCTGCAAAGAAACAGAAGATAACAAGACGACAACATATGTCAGTTCAGACCAAACTCTTACGCAACTGATATTTTTTTACATTCACAGATGCTCTTCCACATGATACAACAAAAGAACAATGTTAAACCTACGAATTAGACGCAACCAATTCCACTAAAGAGTCCGGCAAGAGCAATATATTATAAAACGCAGACTCATTAGTGATGCACACACGTGTGTATGCTTTCAGTACTATGGCAACTGCTATGCCATTCTGTTTTGCAAAGTTCATCAGACTAATTGAGACCAAAATAGGTGCAGTCTATCATTTCGATTAATTTCACCGCAGTGCAAGAGTATTCAGTGCGACTATATTGGTTTTTTAAAAAAAATTGGCGAACACAAGTCCTTTTTGTGGGACACTGATACCCCTGTTTTGGACTTCTGGTGACATCTGTCCTGGGTTTCAAAGCCAGGGTGGATCCCTGGCTTGTGTGTTTTCTCACCTGCACACAATGAATTCCTCAGATTCACCTCTGGTGTGACACCTGCTGATTGTATAGAGGTCAGCATGGCAGCAAAGCCTTTTCAATCCACCTACATATGGATGTGTCCACAAACATTGGTGGAGGTTTGGGGCCCAAACCCACAACTATCCTTGCGGCGAGCACAGTGCTGTATACCATTCAGCCACTCCAGCTCGGCTTGCGACTACATTGTTTCTTCACCGGGACAGCAGAGTTTCTTTTCACTTAAACTTATTGCAATAACAATAGACAGCAATCATACTAACATCGCTACCAAATGTATACAGGGTTTTAGGTCGTAGCCGGTTAATGAAGATACAGAAACACAACTAGAAAGCACATTGGTCTCTGGTAAGTGCCGCTGAAAAAGGAACTCGAACTCAAATGAGGTGAGTACAGTTACTGACCATCTGGATCTCGGTACTTGTTCATTCATTTCATGAATTATTTCGGGTTCTGTGTACCTTACCATGTACCATTAAACCATCTCCACAGTTACCACTTTTACCAATCTGTCATCTTTTTTCAATACAATTCATACTTGATTGGAGCCACAACATTTCAGTCAATGACTGCACAAGATTCCCCCAAAATCAATAGGACACTGATACATCCTTGAAATATTCAATGCCTACAAGTACGTGCTGTTCGCAACGTATGCTTTACAATTCAAACAGAACTGTAAAACACCCTTTTCACATCACAGTTAACAGTTGTAACATGAATAGTACGTGAACATCATTTCATTGTCGATGGCTGCAGGGTCCAACAATCCATTTCACGAAGTTCGTGAAGTTTTAACTTTACAAACTTGCATAAATCGTAGTAATCTACGAAATAGCACGCACTGAAAAAGCCTACCTCCAAATGAAATAATGTTCTTTCGTTCAGGCAATTTGAAATCCGATGTTGTCATTCTTCACAGCTTTTATTTGCTCACAATGTGAACACGCAACTCTTTATTATCCCACATCAGATGTACCAACATTTCTTCTGACATGTCCAGTAATTCAATATCGACTCATCCGTGTCTTCTTCAATATCTTCTCACTCTGACATACGGAAAGCTAAATCATGTCGTCATGCAATCCGTGGGGAGATATCTTTCCAGACAATCGCATTGATGACTGTACGAATAAGTTATACATGAACAAGCGAGAGAATCTACATCAAAATATGTGTTCGCCAATGTAATTTGGGTATTAATATCGAGTGCATCAGTATATTTTAATCTTACTGGGTTGGCAGTAGCGGACATGGCCCCTGTTCGGGTGAAATGGGTTATAAAAAAATGGCCACCAAAGGCAGGCGTATAGATTTCAAGTTCCTCGGCCTCCTATTTCTTATGACACCGAATTCAGCGGTTGCTGGTTACTCCGGTAGCTGCAGTTTCGATCATCTGCGTATGTCTGGCGAAATTCCAATACTATCAGAATTCACAAAAATTAAAAAAGCCGTTTCCTGCTTCAGATGGGAATTTACCTGTTTTAAGTCTCAATGTGAAACACCTGTAAACGGGGACGTCTCACACGCACAAATCAATAAGAAGAATTGCAGAGGCTATATGTTCTTCAGCTTAATGGAGTAACATTGATACGTTTAATGTGCATTACTCTTTGATAGTCTTGCTGCAATACAAATGACGGATAACGTTAGTCTTCCATAATCTACCTGAGATACGCTCATCAATTAAAAGACACATGTAAATTATTCTGAAACTTATTTTGTACTAGTATTAAATGGTTAAAGTTATTTTGATTTTCAAAATTCCAAATGAAAATTCAGAATTACATGTCAATTTTGTAAAGCTATCCCACGTTGGACCAGTAGTGTGGGTTTCTCTTGAATAGTAAGTTTCATTAGTTATAAAGTTGTAAAGAAGCTTGATTAAGACAAGCAAATTTTGTCAGTCACCTGGGATACACTTTGAATATTACTGTAAAACTTCAATACTAAAGGCAATACACATTTGTGTTGCCAATTCTACATTCAGAGTGGTTTGGCTGACATACCCAGGGCATTCATCTACAATACATCACTTTACTAATCAAATTTGGTCCTGTGCACCTCACCACTTTACTCTTCACAACATGAATTTAAATCATCTTCATAACCATCACTTATCTCCCACAAAACTGTCATCTCTTTTCAACGCAGCTCACACTTGATTAGATCCACAACAAATTTCCAGTCAACCGCTGTTTAGGATTCATTTCCAATTCCCTCAAAATCAATCTTGATGATGGTGATCTGGGATGGTAGAAGTGGCCCCCTTGGTGTAGCAAGTGTCGGTTTCTTATTTGTGGACTTCATGCCTGGTCATTCCCATTTCTCAAGTATTGTCAGTACGTGCAACCGGTGACAATGGACGTTCGTGTTTCAGTTTCCTTTCACGGTAAAAATTAATCACCTCAACTAAGAAACGGAAGACTAGTATAATAACTCCACTACTTCCGCTTTCATTTCTCGCATACACGGAACAATTAGTTTATCATCATTGCGTCTGTACGTTTGTTTTGTATCATTTATCCAATTCTAATTGCCTATGAGTGTTTCACTATAATTTCCCCAAACTTTCTTCTTCCATCTGATGGTAAATATCATCCCGCCTTCGAATTGTTTTCCACACGACTTGCATATCTTTCCATGAAACTGTCAGTATTTTCCCCAGTCAAGTTTGCCGTTTCATATTGGACATGTGATAACTCTGATAAAAGCTAAAACAATTGAACAACATTTACCAAATCTTTCATCGTAATAGATCCTATAAGTTTTCAATCATTCATACATAGAGAGCTGTGTAATGAAATTCTTATTCTCACCAAATTCCATTTTCCACAGTGTTTCTTGTCGGTTAGATTTTATCAACATGTAATAGACTTTGAAGAATAAAGTTGAGTGGAGTAGAGGAATGAGTCACCTCTCATATCTTTCGCATTTATTTGTCGGCAAAACCTGCCACATCGTCTGCTGCTAAATTTTTGTGCATTACGCTTTCTGTGTTCAGACAATTTTGCACACAAATATGCAAGAAATGGATTTGTTCACGCCTTAAGCCCCTTGTACAGAAGATTAAATGGAACCATTCGTAATCTATTTCTTGTCTAGACGTCTATGTACACACATTTTATTGACTTAATTTGCCAAAGACTGCGGTGCGCAAAAAATTTCCATATTCTTATTTGGTCCAAAATATAGCCCATTAAATCTGCTTCATATAGATTAAAAATATATCTGGCTTTAGTTTTCACTCTAATCATTATAATATTAATTGATAATAAACATGTTTACGAGAAAATAGACGCACGTGTTGTCGTACTTGGCTAAGATTTCTTGTAACAGAAAAGTAATATCACCAGTTTTGATGGTGTGTTCAATGACTGAAACAGAGTCAAACTTCGACACCATGAACTAAGTGGTTTGTATAGAACTGTGACGATATGTTCATACTGGTCGATTTCTGCATCAACACCATTATTCGTTCAGTGTGAATGAGCCATAGCAACAGTTTTATTTCTTCTGTTAAGCTTTTATTGTTGATCCGGCCTCTACTTAGTAAAATTTAATTCTTATAATAATTTAAGCGAAAGGCTATAGCACGAAGGCTTGTTAAATGACTTCATATATGTCATCACACAAAAAAGGAAGTCAGCCAAGTTAAAGTTATTACGTCTGTTTTCGTTTTTTTCCAAAAAGAAACTACAGCAAATAAACTTGAAATCTACATAACATTATGTAAATTACTAGTGTCTGTAAATGAGAAACATTCTAAAACATTAACGTATCTCTCTTCATTTGGTGGAACTTTTGAAAATAACAAAAATACACTTACTTCAAACAATTGCTCATTAAAAGTAAATTCGTATGAGTACTTTGAAACTAAGATGGCATGATTGTCTACGATCTACGAAATTAAAGAAAGAAATTTACCTCAAAGTAACCGTCAATGAATATTGTAACTAACTCAGGATTGACACCTGGTGCCGATAGCAGAGATCTCAGCATTCTACAAAAGACAAGAAATTGACAACTTTCAGAATGCATTTTAAATTGAAACATGATTATGATACTTTATTTTAATAAATCCTGCATTTGACCGTACTAACTTGGAACTTCATTCACCTCCTACTCTGTGTCTGTGAAATATGTTTAGGTACATACCTGTACAAATAATGAGGTCTGTTACTGGCTATCACAGCTACTGGAAAATTGCTGACTTTACTGTCAGGTAACTGAAACAATAATGTGAAAAATTAGGAATAATAAAATATTTGTTCTTCAACACAATCCTATAAGTCCAATGATTATTTAAAAACTGATATACCTTCCGAGTTATGTAGAATAGTACCATCTGAATTTACGTTTTGCTTTTGAAGTTTTCAAGAAAGAATTTTTTGCTTAAAAGTTTAATAATAACTATGGACTTACTGATTCTGGATCGAATGTGAGAGGCGCAGGGTTCTTACAGCTGCATACGCTGCCGTATCCCTCCAACTTGTTACAGAAAGCTTTCCTTCTACGACTGACATCATCAGAACCCCACTCACACTCATCATCTGAAAATTCGGTCAAAGTTCAATTGGTGGCTCGTAGAGCTACTTATGTAGTTTATTGGTAGGATGTTGCCTGAAGTTTTAGGTCAATACTGGTACAAAAGAAATCCTTTATGTGCATCAGTGGGAGCAATCTTGGTGCAAAAGGAATTCTTTTGTGTGAGTTTTAGCTATGTGTGAGCAGACTTCATACTGTCATTAGTGCGGGGTAATCCTGGGATAAACTGAATTCTTCAGGTGCATTTTAGCTGTGCATGAACTGATTACACATTACCATTGATGGCGGAAGCTGCTGGCATGAAAAGAATCCTTTATGTGCGTTGTTAGACGATTCAAGTATTAGCTTGAATGTTTTTGTGTTCACATACCTCATGTGTGTCTAATTTCTAATGCCATTGGTGGGGATAGTTCCTGAAATAATTCAGTACGCGAACAGATTTTGCACTGCTATTGGTGCCACTCAAGTCTTGGCGTAAAGGCCTGTTTACATTTAGTAAAAGCGAAACCAAAATGTCTTTTGCTGTTTGACATTTATTCTTTGATCTCTTTCGCTTTTGCTCCCGCTTTCGCTTGGTGTGAATAGGCCCGAACTGCTCATGTGCTCCCGTTTCTCCTGTGCCATCAACGGTAATGGAAATATGAGAAATGCAAGAAGTTATCACAAGTCACAGGAAGTGAAATTCTCTATATTTGGGCAAACTTTCACATTTGATTTTATTTCTTTTTATTCCGAAATTATCTAGGGAAACGTAAGTGGCTTTGTGGGAACAGTCTAGTTTTGGTGGTTCAACATTTACAAGATGAATGCTAAACGTTGGTGGTATACATCATTATCTCGCAGGTTACTGTGCCATAAAATTGTTAAACGTGCATCAGTTTTACCACAAAAAGAGGCAAATTCAATTGAAATAAAAGGGATTTGAAATTAAATTAAACAGACTGTGGTTTTTGACGTTTGTTTCTAAATTCCTCGGACAATGGGGTCAACCTCGTTGATCTCTAAATGCACTACGAGCGTGAGTTTCCATTAAACCAGATTGGTGTGAGAAACTTTCCAAAGACACCTTCTCGTCTTTTACACTGTTGTCATGCTATTTCCCTTTCAACCCTGTAACCTTGGGGAACCTCTAACTAGGTTTTATGTTACTGTAAGTCCGGATAATATTTTTACGTGGGATTCAAAATGGTTTTAAAATGTTGCAAAAATTTACCAAATGAATGTTGTACAAACGGTGTCAGGTCAATTTACCATCATTCAAGAAATGCTATAACTGTTTTACGTAAAGCTGTATCATGATTTTCTCAGAGTAAAAAGTTTTACTGAAAAGTGTCTAAAATATTTCCTTAACAAACAATACAAGAGGGGCCAGGTTGTAAATTTGATAGCTTCATCGCCATTGCTAAACCTCTCTAGTACAGGCCTTATCTGATGTATGGTTTGCTAATCTCTCAACTTTCACTCTCTTAATTGTGTTTTACTGTTTCAAACACTTCTTGCAGACTACACTGACATTATCCAAAGTGATCGCAATGCTGTTTTATTGGCCAATAACGTCATTGGTTAATAGGTCTGGGTGATTTCTGCATTGGGTGCGTGATTGCAGCCATACCGTTGGTCGGACAGTGACGAGGAATAGGGCTTTGTTCTGTTTTAAGTTTTTATGTAGGTTAATGATGATTGGGATTGTGTGTAGGATTATGAGGTTATGAAAGTGGACACTGGTTAAATGCGTTCTGTCATGACAAGCGTTCACTTTCTGTTTCATTATTTGCAAGACAAGAATGTCATGAAATAACCAGTCCTTTTAAATATATCGAGTCACAAAGTTTACGATGTTTGAAGATTTGAACTCAATTCGGGGGTTAGGGGAGGTGGCGGGGGGGGGGGTTAAGTGAGTTACATTGATAAATTGTATCTGACTGCCCAAGGACTGAACTCACCGTGATCCATCCTCAATGGAATCTCTGCTTTGAGTAAGACAGGAGCTCCCCAACTGTTGATGTCCGGTGATTTACTGTAGGACTCGGCTATCTTCTTCCCTGTAAGTAGAGTTGAGTAAAACATTTACAAATTTCGCCAATACAACAATGAACATTTTCTGACGGCACGACTTACTACTGTACTGTAATGTTTACAAAATTAAAGAAGTAAAGTGCCGACGATAAAAAATGTCTACAAACACGAAAAGAACATTGTCATGATTAGATCTACTTCAAATTTAAAACCAAACGTTGAATATCTTCACGCTCACCACTCCAGCCCCCATTGGTATCTGTAATAGGAGGCAACCAGTTTCTGGATAGTAACTTTTGGTGTCATATTATAAATTCACTTTTAATAGCCGAAGGTCTCCTTCAGAACATAGACTGGGAAAGTAAACATTTCACAATTCCCTTTATTGTGACATAAATTGATTCATTTTCGAAATTGATGCCAAAGGTTGGACACCATATTTGTCTGCCACCTGCTCAATCCTTTCCACTAAATTCTTAGTTCATATTCTGTAAATCTAAAGATGAGAGAAAATTACTGTTGTAACCCTTAAAAACGGGGTCATAATCTTCCCAAAATAGGTGCACAGAAGCAGATGAAACCTCATGGTATCTAACTCCCAATCTTTTGAAAAAGATTCAAATATTCACGTGGAAAACCAAGGAAAGGTACTTTCTTATACTTTTCAAGATTTTTTCCCTTGATTTGATTGAAACCTTGAATTGGGTTCTATTTCATTAAAGCATGGAAAATGCTGCTTCCAAGTAGAGCTGATACGACTCCGACTTGAATACATGATAGACACTGTTGAGCTGCAGCTTACCCCAAGTGAAAACCATCTTAATCCTAATTGGCAGCATCCTTTTTGTGCTCTTCCAAATACTTCCCATTGCCTATTATTGTGTCGCTTTTAAAAGCTTTGAATGAACTGTGTAAGGGGAAATGCCCTGGATAGGCCCTCTACACAATTGAATGGACCAGTAGGATTCTCATAAGTACTTCAAGCCTGATCAGGATAGCTTATTTTAAAGGCAATCACTAAAAATAAAACTTTAAAACTACAATTGGTTCTCGATACATTCTTCGTCACATTGGCGTACTACATTGTATGCCACTTCATTTGTACTTAATTTTTGAACTTCCAATTAAAAACTTGTTCTCGATTCTGTGTCTGCTGAATTATCTCAATTAACACAAAAATCAGTAAGGACTTACACTAATGATACCTGAACCAGTTTCCTTCGGTTTCTTGACACCAGGAACTTGGGAAACAAGACCTGGCATTGACTGTTTTGCTCAATGCATTTCATTTAAGTTCTCTGAAACGGGGAGTTAATTTGGCCTTGGAACACATCTGAGTATCACTGGGATTCAAATTAGCACTCTTCCTTCTATCGTTACATTAGCCAGCTTGATTGCAGGAAATCTCACAAATTGAAGCTTTGCAAGATAGGAAATGGTAATGCCATGGGACTTGCTTCGGTCTCAGTGGCTCATCAGACTTACATTGATACTGTTATAATAGCAGGCATGCAGTCAGGGTACCCTTCAACTTGAGACCAGCGTTTGTTTATTCAGATTAATTCTTTCACTTGTTTGCGTATTAAAATCCCCTGACAAAATTCTGATTACTTAAGTCATACCAAGTTCAATTAATAGGTCAAAAATCCATTAGATTCCAGAAAGAACTGAGGGGCTTTAAATATCGGTTAGATCATGTTTATTCTTCTTCCTTTCTGACACCCTTGGTTGTGTTGTTATTCAATTCAAACTCTTCCACTGAAGGTGAGATGTCCACAAGCATGAGCAGAATCCCGCATCAAATTCAATTAGTTTCAACCATCAGCTGACAAATTGCTCAATTAAACGGCTTCATTTTCACTTGAAAAATACAACTCAGTTAGTGCCCCTGGATTTCGTCTTCAACAACATTCCATCGATCACTGGCACGCTCTGTCATTCTTTGCTAATAATTCAATAAGAGCTTACCCACCGGTTTTCACCAGTGACCCACTTTTTCAGTGTAAACAAAATATTTTCCCAGAAACTACAAAAGCATATTTAAAATAATATTACCATATTAGTACAACTTAACCTGAGGAAATTTTTTTGTTCACCAATAAAACACTCACCAATGCAGCATTTTGTATTTAATAGAAAACGGACTAAATGCTCAAATCAACTGTTTGTATCTTTTTAAGACATATAATTCTAACACCCAGGAGATCCTCTATATGAACATGATAAAAGTAACTTAATATACTTAACATCATTCTATTGGTCATGAAGTGTCTTTATGAGCTACTCAGGGCATCAGCCATAAGCTTGTTATTGTATGAGGAGCTTTGAGGATATTCTCAGAGCTTTTGTGACATAAATTGCCTGGACCTTTATTCTCAGTCTTTTGCTTTATGATCTTCTTCATTGAAACACCAACACATGGTCATGACATTGTTAAATATCCTTTAACATTTCGTAAATACTTGATATTTTGTTTCAAATCAACCTTGTTTTGTGCTTTACTTAGCTCGGATAACTACAGGAAATTCAGCTGATTGAAATAATGCTTCAATTTTTTAAATTTGACATCAACCAATGGATTATCACAACTTAGTCATCATCCACTTAAACTGTTCTTCAAATATAATCTGATCCTGTTACAAATAATAAGTTTAAAAAAAAATCCTTGGGCTTATTCTTGTTGGTTCATCGAGAAAACGGAAGGAGTCTGGGAAAGGACCACTACTGAACTACATACACAATGATATATCTGCAACGACCTTTTATCACTGCTGAATAACTGAACATGAATGTCTTTATATATTTCAAAGAGTTATGGACCATTAGTAGTCTTCATATTTCGGATATTTCTGCAGGAATATCCTTTAATCAGGCTAATATCTTGTTCCTGCAGAAGGAAAGACTTACAATCACGGGCAATTAATGTGTTCCTATTTAGGCTTTTTATTTCCTGGGCGCTTTAAATGGAGTCTAGAAAATTAATCTTCTCACAGTGACAACGCAATGTATGAATTCCTCTTCAGTTTTGACAGATTAGTGGGGGGAGAGGGGTTAGAAGAATGAAACTTTGTGAGCAGTAAAATTATTTGCCCGATGAAAAGTGGTTCTCAGAACCTGCACTTGGGACATCAATACAAATCTTAAAAGAAATGCAACCATATGCCAAGTTTTTTCCCCTATAAAATACAAATTGATGGTAACAGAGTACAAAGGATATAGAATTACGTGTTCCTATCATTCGTACTTGTTGTTAAAGGAAGGAATTTCTCCAAAAGCATTCTTTCATTTGCGGCAGACCACAACCATTTATTTCAATTCGTTCACTAAAATGGCTTTTTTCCTTGCTAGGAAACAGAGGGCAACATCGACTACATCTGCAAGAACGCTGGCTCTGCTGCTTTAGGAGACTGACCAATTTTTGCCCCCTTCTGTTCAATGTCAATGAATAAATTGTGCTGCTTCTAAATTATTAAGGTTGTCAAGACAATAGCTCGCAGGCATCGTCCAAGTGATATCGTCCAGCCCACTTTGTGCAGTGGTGAAGAGTTCTTATCAAGGAGATGTCGAAAGACTGATCATTTTGGCCCAAAATTGTACAGAAAACGGCTACAGCAGGTAAATATTTTGAAAGTTAGAGTCATTTTTCTTCTATGTTTGAAGTAGTGCACAAGCCCCTTGAAATGATGAATTCCTTCTTATGGAATTAGAATAGGAAAATTCAAATAAAAGGATGGCATTTTTCTTCACAAGTTTCACAATAACTAGGATATGTCTGCTTCAAGTATATGTTACCTTCACAGGCTAACGTCATTATTAGCAGAGAACAGACAAATATAAATGTATCAGTATGCAACTATGAAAGAGAGTCTTCAAAGCTACAATTCACCTACTAGTACGCAATCAACTACATCAATTGTTTTACAAATCATTTCACCAGAATATCCACTTCAACCTTTTATAATTATGCCTCATGGTTGTCCACATCTACATAGTAATGAATCATGTCCATAAACGTTATGACAAGACCAGGGCAATTATCCCATCAGACTGATGGTTGGTCTGCATGAGAGGTACACCTGCTCCCATACGAGTTCCAACCAAATCATTGTTCATACGATGTGTATTTCAAGTAAGTACTGCATTAAAACTCCCTATTCCCGTGAACCCGTGAAAGTCATATCAGTGTGTGTGTGTGTGTGTGTGTGTATGTGTGTGTGTGTTTATTTCTGGTAATTGCCGGACTGCTTCGTCGAATAGTCAGGAGAAACAGATTGAGTGATGGCCAAGACTAGTACCAGTTCGAAGTTTGCGATTAGAGGTGTACTTTCTTTCCAACGAACAGAACATCATCCACACCAGATTTGTCCAAAAGACACACATTTCAATATTAGCTGTTGGCAAAATGTAAAATACGTAAGATGAGTTTGTAAATCTAATGATCAATGAGTGGGAGTTCCTTGTTATGTGGTCCCCAAAGTAAGGTAAGAAAGTAACACGACACAAATAAATATTTCATCAATACTAAGCGACTGATCACAGGACCTTTTGCCAAGGCTTTTGGTCACCTGTATCCAGTTCTCATCCACTTTATGTGGTTCATAGCGATAGAGTCGTGAAAAATTAACTTTGTTCTACAAAACCATTTCCTGGAAAAAGACAGATCCAATCAGAATATTTCATTTCCCACTGTTACATACATCCTTGCAGTCAATGTCCGCTTTCGGCAAGTAACATGGTCATACTGCACAGTTGCAAAGTCATTAGTATTGCTTGTATTGAAAAGTAAAATAAACGAAATAAAATCCCACAAATAGCATTAGTTGAAAAGGCTTTTTCTCCAGATGGAAGAAATCTCTCAGTGTCCAGACTTAAATGGATGATGTAGAATCCACAATGATTGTGGCCCCTGGACACCACATGGACCAATGACCTCACCAAGGGAAATCTGGATTCATCCTGACACAAACACCAGATCTGACTGGAATTTGTGGACCAATGAAACAGTTTTGGTCATTATTTACTTCTACTTTGAGCAGAAAACATGTGAAAAGGACAAAAATGCACACGTATAAATTCACAAAGATCTACATAGAGCCAAAAATACAGCAACATTAATTACCATATTTGATGTGAGTACCAAACTGGAAAATTACTTGTTTTCAAAACAGAAAGGAAGATAAGACAGAGAAATGTAGTCTACAAGATTTATGATAAGAAGAGAGATAGACATGTTCGCTTAGAAATGAAACACAGATGCCCCCAACTACAAAACATAAGTTCCTCGTTTCAATTCCACGCCTTGTTAAAGGACTGGACAGCAAAGTACTCATGTCTTGGCCACAGGGTAAATAATTATACGAGGCACCGGACATCAGACATAAGCTTGTTAGTTTAAGGAAGAGCTTTAGAGACAATCAAGAGTCTCCAGTGACAACACTGTCAAGTGCTGTTTCCCGGATCATATTACACGCAAATACTTCGTCCCCAGTGCAACTTTTCAATGGATGGACAAGTGCAATGCTTGTGAATTATTAAAGGCTGTCTCTTACTGTATTAGTCACTCTCAAAGTACCATAAAGACTGAAAGTACTCGCCATCAGTTATTCTCTTTCCTAAAAATAGTTTGCCAAAAGAGGGTTTGACGAAGGAACTGGTGTACTTTTTTGGGAAAGTAACAATTTTTAATAGATGCAAATTTTTTATGTTTCTTCATATTTGGTTGAATGTCATATGAATCGGACGAAACGTCCAAGAATTTGAGAATAACCCAAAAGTACTTATTTGGATTCATACAAGTACCAAATTAGAGTGCCTTGTTCACCTCAATGTGTGCTGGTGTCATTTACACTCGTCAACGCAATTCACTCCAAAAAAACACAACAAAAAGTTTAAGCGACACAGGTGTGACATTTTCAACAGAAAGAAAATCTTATGTGATGAATGATGTAGTGTTTCACCATCTAAAAGATCAAAGTTCCCACATAACAGTTTAACCTCAAAGAACACACGCACCTTGGTGTTTAATATCGTTAAACAGACGCTATATTTTGATCGAAAGAACTGCTCTTTCGTATTTTTCGTTTTAGTGTTTTCATTTTAAACAGAAATTTAGATTGCTCATTCACAATTACCACAGGCTTTAAATGTTTTGATGTCCTGATATTATTTACGCAAGCATATTTAACCACTTGAACTTGATGGAAAAGTTTGTCAAAGGTCTTACAATACAAATTATCTCAACAATACCCCACCAAAAGTATGTAAGAAGCAGGGCAGTTTTGAATAAATCACATCTTGACTGATAAATTATTCAAAACTTTCAAGACAAACCCAGGCACAACATTTAGAATGACTTTACCCTTGAATACAGTGATTATTGTGGAACCATTATTACCGCTAATAAAGAAGGCAACAGAAATGAAAACAAGATACCTAAAAATAGTCAAAGAACAATCTCGAAAAGCTAGTAATCGTGATGTCAATCTTTCAATATTATATATAGTTCCATGCTTTTTTCTATTCATAATCTTGAATGATGACAGTGTTGTAGTTAACCCCTCAACATTAAAAACCGATACAAGCTTTCCACCTTCACATCAGTTTTATTCAGGGTTGCAAACAAACGTCGTTCTATTCAACCAAGCAGGAGAATATGACAAAATCTGTCTGGCCCAACGATTGATTCATTGATCTCATCGGCAACACCAACATGATCATATCTACATGGTTCATTACACACAGTGATAAATGTTTTGTCCTACGTGGTGATTGTTGGTGTCACAAACCATGTCTAGGATGCCGGCGAGACAAAGCCAATAATCTACAGTAATTGATTGGCACTTTTCGTGTGCTGATTGGCGTTTGCTCCCATTTCAGCTCAAAAACACAATCAAGAGGCTTGTTCTCTCATATTGAACGCAATGTGAAGATAAAATAATAAATTGCACTGACAGGAATGCATACAACTGGCACATTGCAAACTGTTGCGTTTCTAATTCCACCTTGAACTCTTCGTACAATTTTCCACGAGGAAATTTTGTTCATATTAATGCACGGAACTGCCAAAAGGTCTGTCTGCGAAAGAACAAAATTATGTACTAATGAAATGCTGTGAAAGTTTCACGAGGTGGCCCGTTCGCCCCCTTCGCCCCCCCCCCCCTTTGCTCCCTTTGCCCCCTTTCCTCCCCTTCACCCCCACCACTACTGTATGTTGTAACTGAACTTTTTGTTGTCACAGGTGGTGGGGAGCAAAGGGGGTGAAGGGGAGTGAAAGGGGGTGAATGGGAGCAAAGGGGAGCATAGGGGGTGGAGGGGAATGAAGCGCATTGTATACTAGGTTTTAGGGTTCCCACCACTTGTGGCAAAAATTTTTTCGATTACAACATATAGTGGTTAGATGTCCCCACCACCTGCAAATAGAGCCATCATCCCATGTACAGTCACTGAGCCGCAAAAGGCCTTCGTAGGCCCCCACCATGGGCCCAAAATATTGGGGCAAAAACCGTCAATCAACCACTAAGGTGACTCTAACGAGCCACCAACAAAGAGTTTTTTCTTTTGTTTTTTTTTCGTCATCATTTTCTCAATAATGTGCAAACTGCCTGTGCAAATAAAGCTTTTTTAGGAGTTTGGGTTGCAGGCTTGAAGGGCTGTGCAGTAGTCAATTCTAATAACGAACGTCTCCTGCAATGCAGTTAGTGGGTTACATTAGTGGATCCGGAATGGGGTTGTTAGATTTTTGTCAGTTATTCTCATTTCAAGTCAAAAAGCCCATTTAGCCATTTGCAATGTGCTTACCGTATGAGACATTAAACCCTTTCCACACATCCAGGCCCTGGGTGGGTTGGTCCAGATTCAGAGTGGACTACGTAACGCAAATTTAATCTCGCTAACATTTAGGTTAACATAACTGAACCTTACTTACTAATGGCTCTAGCATTACTCCAAATAATAGGTGTCATACTACATTTCCTTCACAGGTTTTAAACTGGCAAAATGACGACTGATATCAAACAGTTTCTTTATGCTTGGTGTGGCAAAAGAAAATTCACACCCAACTATGACTTCAGACAGACAGGCAGCAAACATCGGGCCAAGTTTGCCTGTGATGTAAGTTCATTCGGATAATGAATTTCAATTTGATTTCATTTCAACATCCCGAGTTAGCCTTCTTGTCTTAAATTCGTATCTTTAACCCATGCATTCACAATTAAGACAAATTACATTGTTAATAAAATTATCGCAATAGGTGCGAGTCCAAGGGTTTGACTACGTAGGAGCAGGAGTGTCCACCAACAAAAAAGATGCACAAGCAAATGCTGCTCGGGATTTTATTCAGTTTCTCGTTCGGCAAGGTGCAATGAATGAATCGGAAATCCCGGACCTGAACCAGGTATATTGAATATACTTTTTCATACTGACGTGTCTAGATGGTAAAAAAAATATGTAGTTCGTTTTGAAATGATTTAAGGTTTCTTTTACATGTACCGTCACCATGCCGGTCTCCGTCAATGTTTATCATTGTGCTTATGATGACCGTCCGTTTGACGGATAGATGACGGTCGGTCATCATTATTGTCTGTTCACACTGGACGGTACCGAGAACGATACCGAGACTGAGATCCACAATGATAAATATGGGTTCCACTGTAATATGCAGAGCCCTTCACACCGCACTGAGACCCTGCCACAGATGCCATTGGCTAATTTTAGCCATTTTATCGGTCTCGCTACATATATCGTTCTCGGTGTCGTCCAGTGTGAACATACCATTTGAACAATATTAAACTTTGAGACGACGGCGGAATGTGT
>JBCAUG010614805.1:0-14183 GCA_038406175.1 Haplosyllis leylae | reverse complement strand
CCCACCACTGCAAAAATTCTGTTCCACCCCTTCTAAATCTGAGTGGATACAATAAAGCTAGTTCTCTCTCAATCACCATTAACCTGCCAAGCAAAATTTCTCTTTCAATCACTAATAATTGCCTTTCTCTGTTCAATTAATTTGGCTTCTTTCTCTCTTTCTTTTCCATGGTTTTTCTGTGTGACTGAGTTACTGCCTGCCATTTCAGTTTCATTTCAAAGCATCTCACACCAGTTCAGTTCCCCAGTCAAATTGAACATATTCACACCATTTCATCACATTTATTTTTCGATTCAGTTGCAGCCAATGCCATTTCTACCTCATCTACCACCTCAATCTTAACTTCAAATCTAATTCATTTTTGTAGGTTTCTGTACTACTCAAGTGCTTGGGGGATTGACAAAGAACAATTCGATAAACTCCTTACTTCATATCTAGAGAGTGTTACCTGAACAGCTGAAGTAATAATGTATATTGGTGAAGTAGTCAAAATGACTGACAATCCAGGACCCACTCAGGAATTCTTTACTCTCAGCACCATTTCTAACTACCACTGGAAAGGAAATCCATCAGACCATGATCCAAAGAAAATAACTACACCAAAAATTCCTTTAGTTAGCCAAATGTTGCACACACTAAACACCAAGTACACAACTCCTCAGGTCATACTCCCTCTGCCTAGCCCTGTTGGCAGCCATCTCCTCTTCAGTCAGCTGTTCCAATTCCAACACCTTTGTGAACTTTGACTGGGCCTTCAACTTGTCAATCTGTGCCAACAAGTAAAGCTTGGATACCATCCAGAGGTCCAGATCTTCGCTTTCTGCAAAACGACAATGAAAAACAAATTAATTGATCTCTGCTCCATTAGGAACCTATCTCATCTCCACCAAGGACCGATCTCTGCTCCAGAATAAAGACGACAATCTCCGCTCCTGATGTTGGTCACCTGGATCTGCAAGGCCAAGGTCAGGATCAAGATCCACCAATGTAAACAAAACATTTAGAACATGATAATCTCCACTCCAGCAGTCTCCACTCCATAAACAACCTATCTCAGCTCCAAAATCAGATCTCCACTCCGCAGCACTTTGATCTATATTTAGCACACCTATCAACCCAGTTACAAGAAGGGAATCCCCTGAAATTTACGCATTTGTTTACATCAATCTCTGCTCCACTACAAAACTATCTCTACTCAATAATAACCTATCTCCACTCCACTCCGCTCCAAGACCACGCAAAATTCAATAAAAAGACTGGATCCACTTACCATACTTTTTGGGTAACCAGGTATTCCAGTGTGCTTCATCCATAGGCCAAGCCTGCTCAATCTTCCCCTTTCTGGACATGCTAGACACTTGTAACTGGTAGAAAACTGCTAAATGATCCAAAATTGATGTTGGTTCCTTGAACTCTGACTCCAAAATGGCTGCCTACCACAACATTGAGTGGACTTTTTGCTACTTGGGAAATTTGATCAGCCTCATAATTACTGGCTGTTTGGCCATAAAATTGCTTGGTGCTTATTTTATACAGTATTTATTTCATACAGTACATGATTTATACAGTATTTATTGGGTCTATATTTATGCAATATTTATACATATATTTATTCATTACTCTTGTATTTTATTAATGTATTTGGATTTGAATTTATGTGAATTTTAATTTAAGTGTGAATTTTATTGTTGTGTTTTAACAAGTTCATTTAATTTATATGCATAAATTTTGTAAACCCAGGGCATGTTATATAATAAATTTGGCCATGAACTTGTTGTACTTGTTATTGACCCTCTAAATAAATTACACACATATTTGATTGATTGTGCTACCCTGTAGTCTAGACATGAGCTCACTGTAGGAGGAGCTCTTGTGATGAAGCTGTAGTCCAACAGTATAAAAGGAAGAGCCCTGCTGGACCTTCCAGATTATTAGAAGATAATACTTAAGTTAAAGCTGTAGTATGTTTGCTGTGAAGAATAAAGCTACAAAAGTAAAATCAGAAGTAGTTTGACTATTTCTTTATTCAAGATAGTTCATAGAAAGCTCAGAATCCGGATACAACATGGGAACTCATCTGGGATCCTCAAAATAAGGATTATGACCTTAAGAGGTGAGTTTCTATGGACTATGAACTCATTCTAGAACTTACTTCAGAAGAATTAGAAGAATTCCCAGAAGACAGTTCTGATCAGAACCAAACAGAAAGTAAGCCCCCTGTTAATTTCAGGGAACTAACCTGGAAAGAAAATTTCATGGGAACAACCCACATCCCCTCAGAAAGTACAATTAATATACCCTCTCCAGTGGAAAGTGCGTATGCTACTGGTAGTCATGTCAGGCTCAGACACAGACACAGACAAGACCATCGTTGGAAAAACAACCAAAGATTCAAAACACAATGTCAAGAGATCTGTCCAAGCAGGAACTTCCGACAAAACAGACAGGGTATGGGCAGAAGACCTGCCAGCTGACCCACAGGCTTTACAAAGGGCCCTGGCTGCAGAACAAATCCAAGTATGGAGGGAAATGGCAAGAGAAATTGGAGGACGAAGAGGAGGAGGTGGAGGAGACTCAGATCCAGTAGATGGGCCCTCCTCCTCGGATACAGAATATGATGACGACGGGGATCCTATACCCCAGAGTCCTGCTTATTATGCCAGGCAGAAGAGAAAGAGAAGAAGGATGGTTAAGAGAATAAATCCTCCCACCTTTAAGGGAGAGCCCAGTGAAAGACCTGAGGCTCACATTCTCAGAACAATGGATTGGTTTGACACCACTGGCATTGTCACTGACAGAGCCAGGTTGAAGAGTTTCAGACATACCCTTGATTCCACAGCTCGAGAATGGTTTCAGGATGTCTGGACCAAAGAAAGAGGTACCCTTACCTGGAACGAGTTGGTTGACAAATTCTCAAGGTAGTTCTCCACTCAAGGAAGGTTCTCGAGAAACCTACAAGCTGCCTGGAGAAAGTTTTCATTCAACCCCGATACAGATGACATAGAAGACTTCATCAGGGATGTACAGGAGTGTGGCAAGCAACTTCATTACCGGGACCACAGCATAATGGACATGATCAAGTCCTGCATGCCCCCATCCCTGTATGGAACTTTGTATGGTATGACAAGTCTCACAGATGTCATTAACATCTGTAAAGATGTGTATGCAAGAAGCCCATTGGACAAGGCCAAGGGCCTTCCACCCTCTACAGTTACACCCACCACCGGGGTAACTCCCTTCTCCGCTATCAAAGAACAAGAAGCCAGTGACCTCATGTCCAACCTGAATAAGTTGGCAGACGCTCTGAACAGGCTTGACTTCAAGCAGAAGCCCTACAAACCACAGATCTACCCACAAGGATGTGGAAGAGGTCGTGGAGGATTTACTAATACTTTAAATTTGATAAAACTGTACATTATAAATAGAAGGAGAGTAATCTCATTAAATATTTTCATCTGAAAAGTATTCATTTTCACATTTGAGACAGTTTGTAAAGTTTCAAAAACTTTTACCATCCCAAATTTGAGAAAGATGTAGATTACCACCGATTTCAATAGAATTTTGGTTCATCTCTGGGGTGAGATTTCTCATTAATCAGCTGATGAATGTTGCTTAAAATTTCTCAAATGTCTCATGACATTATTTTCTTGAAACAACTTGTGTTAATTAAATCTTTGAATGGCATGTCCCTAAGAACTACCTTAAGCATTATTTTAAAATAATAACACCAATGGACTGAAACCGTAGGTGTTTCTGTTAACAAAATGTCTTCAGGATAGGGCTGGCTCATTCATTCATTCCGAGACATAAGCCCTAGGTGTTTCTTTTAAGAAACACATACGTAGATCTACATAAGCCATAGATGTTTTCTTTAAGAAACAGGTACGGGCTTTAGCAAGCACATGTTAATAATAACTTAACGGTGCTGTGAACAGAAACAGACAAGTTCCCAACACACTTCGCTTCTGAAGTAAACGAAAGAAAAAAAAATTGCTTGCAATTTCTATCCTTATTTTCAACAAGAATTTCTTGTGATTAGGAAAAAGCTGTAAAAAATTATGAACAAAAACTGAAATGTAGTAATTTACGAAACAAACGTAAAAAATGTTAAATTATTCAAAACTTTTTTTTTTTGTTTTTAATTATTTTTATTGCAGTTAAATGGTACATTTTGTCTAATTTTCTTTTCCATTTCCATTTTTCGACATATATAACATCGGTAATATATAAATTATTCAAAACTTGCATCTGTAGCAAAATTTAGAGTCTGTTTTTAAAATGATGACAATGATATTTTAGGACGATATCAGGTAATTCTGACTCAGATACGGACTTGTGTCGTTTATCAGTGTGAAAACGGAATGAGTACAAGTTTCAAGTTTTACATCGTGATGAGTTATCTCGGAAAGTATTTGATAACTGGCTCAGTTTACATGTTTTCTTGCAATTCAGCGCTCGTGCACTTGCATTCTTCTGACACTAAATTAATAATATTTTATTGATATTGACTTCATAAACTTGTTTCAGTAACAAGCAAAACTGCTTTGTGTAATTAGGATTCAAAAGTTTGAGTGGCAAAACTGCTTTGTGTAATTGGGAAGGCAAATGTTAATGTGGTAAAACTACTATTGTAGGATTGACCAAAAAAATAATCTCCCATTTCCATTTCATTTGATTACAAAGGTCCGAGAGTTTTCAAATGTGAAACGTTCAAAATTGCTTCGTTTAATACAAATAAATTACTTCTATCACCGGATATAACTTCAATAATTCTGTGTTTTTGTAAATAAAATGGTTTACTGTACATTCTATGCCGCTTGCTAATCACGTTGTGAATAGACTTATCAATTTCAGCAACGAGCCTCTGCTGAAAGAGGCGGTCTGCTTTTGTCGCAGCGGGGCAATTCATTGCCATTTCTTAACATTATGTCTCGTGGAAAAAATGTGGCTGCTGCTTTTAATGTATTTTCCCTTTCTATAGTTTGAACGTGATACTTTCATTCCACCTGATGCACATCTGACCAGTATTTTTAACCGACTCTATAGTTATTTTTGATAGTAAAATTGATGTTTTAGTTTCATCCCGCCCTTCCTTATACCTTAAACCTATAATTTTCACTACCATCCCATAATCAAGCTTTTATGCCCCTTTGCTTTTGACAATATAAAGGATGATAGCATCTAATTGAAAATGGTTGGTCGCATAAAGATGCAAGTTAGGAATAAGATATCACACGAGCCTTGTTAGTATGAAGGGCCCTGGACAGGTGGTGGTTAAAGATGGCTGTTTGTATCAGAGGAACTCAAATGTTCAATTACCGTCAAGGCTTCAATACAATGTCTGTGATAGATGAGCTTAACAAACAATATCAAGCCGTATAGGTGACGGCAACAGGGTCACTTTGTCAAAAGTCATTAGTTGCTACAAAGAGCCACCGCACCTCGGCTGCTATTATTTAATTCTGTATGATACTTCTAAGGTTGTCAGATATATTACTGTTAAAGAGATGAGGGAAAAATTGCGAATGACAAAAAAGTACTTTTTTCATTGTGCAAAGAGTTATGTGATCTTTGACGTAGAACGAATGTTTTGCCGAATCAGAATCAACGAAAAAAAGTTGCGGTTGTAATTTATTCATGATGATGCATTACTCTTTGGGCTTAGTTGCGAACAGTCGTACATTGAGTACTAAAAGTAATGATTTATAAACTTTCATGTGACAAGTGTTGTTCATAATGATAAACTGTCCACACGTTGTCGTGATAAAGGACATTTAGAATTTTTAATTACTTTGTGTCGGTGTTGCGTACGTCTTTTTTCAAAGAACAGCGCCGTGGTATTTTTATCTGAACTTGTATTGTTTAAATCATTGAGCTCCGGAAGGACGGACTTGATGTCGGTGCGAAAAGTATTTTGTGGTTAAAATCACCAATTATAACACAATTCTCTGCGAAGATCTCAGCTTAGACCACACTGGACCCAGTGGTGTATTAAAATAAAGATAACACAAAGACAGTTGAATACTCGAGATATCTTCCTGAAAAAAATGACCATAAGTGGTGGTGCTGTGTAACTTGTAGTTTTGCGGGAAGTAACACCCGAAGGAGAACTACATCATTTTCTTTCATTGGACTTTAACACAGTCTGGGACTGCCAAGATTTATCTTGGGAAATTCGTTTAAAAAGCACTATAGGGGACTCTTGGACACAAATCGTGTCTACATGAGCGTGTTACGTGTTCGAGTGGACTGTGTCTGCGTGGTCGATCCCATCACGGGTACGGAAGAATGGCTGCCTCGGCACTACCCGACTGATGAAGAATATGAACCGTGCTGCAAATATAGGTAAGACCAATTTCAATTTCTTAGTTTTCTTATTTAATGGCGACAAGAATTACGTCCGCGAGTTATAGTTTATCGCTAAACTTTGTTTTACGTAAATTGGTGCAGATTCTTCATCGCGATATTTTTGCGTTCGTTTGGGAATAAAATTCAACATTATCGGATTCAGGAATTCCCTTCAGAATGGGCGCCATAGAGGAGGCGCCAACCCTGTAGTATGCCAATTTTACTAAAAAGAATCCATTCAATTGAAAAACGTCAGTCTGTCAGCGGAAGGGATAGGGCGAAGTAGGAGCGTCCCTTAAATCCGCCAATATTTAACAATATTAATTATTAGATACCGAACAACTGTCTTTAGGTATTTACAGTTGAGTCTAACCCAAAATGAAATGTGGTATTCAATATGAATGTGGCCTGTGTAGTATTTCATTCGACAGTTCAGATATTAAAGTATTACTAATTTGTTGAAGCAACAACATCTATTTAATTATATTTGGTCTTAATTCGTAAAAAAATGGATTTAGTATTTAGTTTTCACTGGTTGTTTGATTTTTCCCTTCTTGCCGGTGACTTTCCAATGTGCCGCACTCTCGGGTTATCTTCAAATGCTTCTTCCCCGTGCTGCTTTCGCAGTCCACAGTCGCATGAATAGCGGATTTGAAAGTCCCTTTCCCCTGCGTAGGAATTATTTTTAGGATATAAATGACAAGATATTCACACTTTTTCAAATGTTACATACATTACGATTAAAAAGAAGTAGAAAATAATTTTCAAGGGATGAATACGAACGGGATTAGCCGTTGCTATCATCTAATTTAAACAAAGCTATGCGTGATGAATGTTGAAATGAATGTGATACTCTCTAACGTGCACATTTACTTCACCTCTGTCCTTGTGGCATATTTCATATATTTATTATTTATCGCATTTATTTACCATTTGTATTTCGAAATCATACGAATAGATTTCTCAAAAAGGTTCTGGTCAATTATGTCAACGTCTCCACATATTTGGAGGTCGTTTGTCAAATTGGTATTGGTCATCATGTTACAACTGATTACAAACTGCCTGTACCCTATCCATTAGGAGATAAAAGACTTTTCGCCTTATTCAACGATTGCTTCTTACAGCCAGAGGGCCTGAACATCGATTTTAAGTGATGATCACATGCATTTTGAACATGCAAAAAAGTAAATCAGAGAGCAGTCATTACTGCTCCGCAATGAATTGCCAGATAAGTACCCTTTTGAAGTTTCACATTGAGTTTACCTACATAAATGTAAGTCATAAATCTTGAACTAATGATCTCCTAATAAGTACTTGTAGCGTCTCATATATTCATTCGCGTTAAACCACAATACCGCTGAATGAAGCCTGAGAAATCAAATAAAAAGCATCGGAAATGATGCCAGCGGTTATGTTATTTGAAATTCCATTATACTTGAAGATGGTGATACAGGCTTTCAATAAAAAAATATTGCAAACCCTAATTTTCTACTTGATGAAAGTAAACCGATGTTTTTCTGTAAATTGGTTTGGAACCAACGCCAAGAATAGGATTGTTAAATTAAATTCAAATTTCATCGCATTTTAACTACAAAATTTTAGTTTATTGAACAGTGTATGTAGTTAAAGTCATCCCGATATTTTGTCCATATTAGATCAGACTTTATGTGACACGGTTCAGACAGAATTCTTTGCGGTTTACGCTTCTTAACCCTCCCAGCCCCCGCCCTTCCAACCCACTGCTCGCGCAAACTTAACTGAGCTAAATGTATTTCTTATTTTTATTCTACATAATTTCAGCTTTTGTTGACTTGTTTTACGCGATTGGATTGAAATGGACGCCAGAAATTAATTTTGAAATTTTGCGAATACCTGTAAACTTCTGATTTCGCCCGAAATTAGTTGCACATGTGATGCATTAGATGTTCTTTGTCATTGCTATCTCAGATCTAGGCGTGACCGTTAATTACCAGGGTGTTTTTTGAGATAATATAAAATGATAATTCCTCGGAAGTTCGTCATCCGATATAACTTGGACATTATGAATACAATCGATAAATGAATGTTCAAAATTCAAATAAGCAGAGGTGAATAATTGCTGATCAATGACATTCAGTAAAACACATTGATAATGGACCATCGATTGTTTACTTGGTGCTTGCGTAATCTTGTCAAACTTTCTGTACTTGCTGGTGTAACGAATCATTAGATTTCAATCTTTAAGCGTTTTCAAGCTGCAGATATGAAAAAGTACCGAAACAAAGGAAACTGCACATACAGTGCCTCCACCTTTACTTTTGGTCTTGCACCACGCTGAAGCACAATGATTACAAATGCAACTTTATAATGCTGCAAAGAAAAAATAACTGTTTTGCAGAATTTAAGCTTTCAATTTGAATTTTATTAAATTGCTGTTGAAGGGCCAGGATATTAGACAGAGTTTGTTTGAAAGCGCTTATTCATTGGGAAAAGTCATAAATCACTTAGTAGTTTTTATCTTCGAAAGTTTCGACCACAGCGCGAACGAAACAAATTGTTATTAGATGATCTACAAAAACGATTTCAGATTCGTTCTTTGCCAAATGGTTAATGAATAACTTTATCTCTGTTTATAGTTTGATGTTTTGCTTGTTGTCCTCGAAAGTCGATACATTCAAAAATTTTGGGATGGCCATGTACAATTATTATTTTTAGGTTTTGGGTCATTCCTTGATTCCAGAAGCGAATTTAAAAAAAGACTTCATAGGTTAATAGGAATGTAAATGCCGTGACGCTAAAATCAGTAAATGTGAGGCTAAAGAGCAGAATAAGAGCAGAATGTTGAATATCCAATTTCAAGTCATTGACAACAGAACAACAACGAAATCAACATAACGTCAACAGATATCTTATGCATGCACTTTGTGAAACTCAAGAGCAAGTAGGGGAATTTTATAGGAAACAATCGGTACCATAACGTCAGTGTAATGAATGTCAGGTAGCAAGTAACAAAATACAACTGAACAAAGTATCCAGTTAGCAAAACTTTTGTTGTGGTAAATTCATTTACTTTTTTCCCTTGACATCGATGGAGTGTGCCCATATAAAAATAGAATAAATTCTAAAAATGGATCACGATCACCTTTTATTTTGTGTCAGCGGCAGCAAACAGTTTCCAGTTACAATTTTCTGACATTTATCAGAAGTGCACTTTTGCTTTTGGACCTGCTTGGAATATGAAGCAATTCTTGCGTCAAATGACGAAAATCAATCATGTTGTTTATCAACCGACTGACCCTATTAGGCCAAAACCAAAGAAATGTGCCGTTTAGTGGTGTTGTCGTACCATTTCATTTGGTTGTGTACAAGATCAGGCCTAATAAGATTTGAGCAAGTCAAATACATAGGATCTGATAAAACATGATTCATTGTTGCACAAACATAATAGTTTTGGTACAGACATACTGACAAGTGTTATATAAATCAGTACATGTACGATTATTGATTGGTTCACGGCGAAAGAAGAAGGTTGCCAAGTAATAAGAGCTCTACCACTTTAATGTAGAGAGCTGTTATTTTGTTTTTCATCAACTGATTAGCAATCTGTGATAACACTTATTTTTACCGAAAGCTACTTCATCCCATTTGAGTACCGACATTCGTCTGTAGATCCTCTTCGCAGATCTACAAAAGTAATCTGTTCGTGGATTAAACCTAGGCTTTGTTTGCTTCGTTTGTGGATATTCATTCCGGATACTACCTTTGGACAGTGACAACAACACTGCACGATGTCGCTAGTTTTATCATGTTCATGAACAAATATGTTTGGTGGATTATGGAGTACTATATAGATCCAATCAGTGATCAAACCTGATCACCTGTTAGGATGTGATCTTTACCCCGAACCTGTTGACGAAAGTTCCGATATGGGACTAATACTTTCACCTCATCGATGTCTGTTCTACATATTCTAATCTTGTATGTCTAAATCTCTTGAAAGAAAGGGAAATCTAGGTTCAAAATTGTTAGATTGATATTGCTAATCAATCGGAAGCAACTGTCATGTGACAATAGCGCGCTGTACAGTGGGACAGAATTAACTTAATTCGTATTTACAAGTCTTTTGAACGAATTGGGTTATTATGGTAACGTCTGAGGCACAAATTAGGATTAATTAGCCTGTGTTTGATAGTACATTTCGGTGTATCTGTTAAAGTCAAGGAAACACAAAAGAGATTCGGATCATAACCAGTGACATCATGTACCTTGCCTACTGTGGCATGTCCAAAAAGGTTTGAAATCTGTAATCTATATACACCAATAAGTCATTTCTTCGGATTGTAAATCAGAAGTAAGTACTCTTGGATATTGTACTGAAAAAGAATATCTAGTGTGAAATGGATTCTCGCAATGCGGATTACAACACTTATGACAAATGTAAGTAAATTTTTAATTCTTTCTTTTTTCATGTTTATCTACACAATGATAATGAGCATTAAATACGATGTTATGAGTTGACGCTCATCCTCCAACTCATTAAACTTGTCGAATCTCTCAATCATTCAAACCTAATTTCTGAAGGTGGAAACTGGGTAGAATGAATAGAAATTGCAGGCGCAAATGATAAATATTTCAGACAGCATCAATTGTGTGCACCCCATGAGATACTCAAAAGGGAGGCCATTTTGATTAAATGGTTAACTTTTATGCTTGACAGGAAATAATTTTATTTCAGTATTAATAACCTTGGTCAAATAACACATTAGACCATGTTGCTTCTGATGTGCACCGAACTTGGAATTATCCCGAAACGTTCTGATATCCCAAGAAATATTTCTGCTGGAGTGACCGATGTCAAGTTTCTATTTCTGTATTCGGTTTCAATTTTGATTTTTGTTGATTGAGATTGTGTGTGTATGACGACAGAATATTAAATTCAGTGTCATAGCGGTAATAACATAATGATGACCAGTTTCAAGATCGTCTTGAAGAAGCTATGAGATACAAATTTATCTGACAAATATCTGTTTCGCCACTTTTGAAAGCCTTCAGTTTGCGTGGCACTCACCAGAAGTGCCCTTCAGACGAACTCAAGAAATGTTAACCAATAAGAACACACACTCTAATTGACGTAAAACACCTTAATTAATGATTATAGCAATTAGTTGGCACACAGCGCTGACCTCCCCAATGTTTAGCAATATCACATGTTGCCAAGAAACGAAAGTGACAGTTATAAAATGTGAAATAGATCTAAGGTGATAGCCAAAAGTTACACTTGTTCACTGTGATTTATGATCACGGGTTTTACGTAAACAGTGGTGAGACTGAAAACATATTAATCTCTCAACAGAAATGGCAACTTTTCTCTGCTAGATATTACTTTTTATCGCATTTTCCATTCACATTCGCGAAATGATTTCGGTAAATAAAAATAATCCGTGTTGCACAGAAGGCTTGTACGGAAGTTAAGAGAGTTACTTGCAAAATTCACACCAAGAATCAATTCATTTACATAATTTTATTTTATTTGGTTCCTTTCATCCCCGCTACCGCGTTCAAGTGGAAACCCTGTCACCTGTGTGTCTTGATCATTTTTCATTATGACATGCATTCAGCAATGGTGTACACGGATGCGAGATTAAGTTTCGTCGTCTCTTGTTGACGAGCGAGCGCGCTTAACGTCTAACTAAACACTTTCTTGTTTGTGAATAGTTATCATTTATGAGGTCCAAAAACATAACCTTTCTAGTGTTCGGTCGAAAATTGTCGATTTAGTGACATTTCATATCTGACTTTTGTTTTTTATGCAGGTAATGAGTAGGCATTGCTAACGTCATAGGAAAGCAATATAAATTCCTTTTGGTCACCGTCAACTGAATGATCAAGTACTTCTTTGAATGCTGTTACATTTCGTTTACTTGTTTTTAATTTCTAAATACATGGCCTGGGAGTGATTCTCTCTACCTGAAAAAAGTACAAAGTATAATGTTTTGAATTACATAATTTACTGTTGGTCGCTGCACGTTAACAATGAACTAGTGTTAAAGCAATCATGATTTCTAGTGTACATATTTTGTCCAATAGACACATTTTTTCATATTTCACGGAAAGGCAAAATGCAAATCTCGATTTTCCCACCACATAAAAGGTGGAAAGTTTTGAATGGACAAACATAGCTTTAGCTTATATTCAATCAGTTAAACTTATGAAATTCCCCTTATTTCTATTCTGGTGGAATGTGGAATGTTATTTCCAATGACAGATATTGAATATTCTTCATCGAAAATAGTAACATTGAAAACTGTTTTTGCAAAAGTTACAAGCAAAACTGACTTGTCATTGCTTGCACGGGTATTAACGTCTCCAAGTGTTTGCCCTAAGTTATTAGGCTAAAGGAGATGATGAGGATGTGTTCACCACCTTGTGTACATAAACTCTCCAAAAAGATGAATCCGCTAATGTATGTTTTTATCCCCACCGGGATGTTCAATTTACAAGAATTGTGAGATGTAAGCAACCAGACGCGGCTTTTTTTTTGCATCGGTGCCATGCATGGACAGAACCAGCGAAGTTGCGACTTGTATCAATATTGAATTAAAAAGAAATGGGAAGAGGTGCAAAGTGAAATGGTTACTTCCACTACCAAAATATTTTCGTAGGGTTACCGCATGTACAAATGAATAGGGAGAACACAGGATCTCAATACGCAAAGCCTTGTCAATTCTTCGTCAAATTTAAAAGGCATGCGGAACCTTCGTGGAATGTTGTTTTGGGTTGTAGTGCCGAATTCTAAATTAGTCAGAGCTATATAAAGAGAAGTCTCAAAATTCAAACTTAACAGATAGACTGTGTGAATGGAGAGACAACCTTATAAAAATATTTTAAAAAATTATGTTACATACGTTTGACGCCGAGTTGTGTTTGCTCGCAGATATGGTCTTAGCATGGGGAAATGACGGGTATGTTTTCCAAACAACTTTGGTGCAATGCTTTCTACACTTTGAAAAAATACGGTGCATACTTTTTATGAAATTGAATTTCACTATTGCCTCATTGCAGAATCATGAATGGTTCAAATCAAGGTAACAAAAATGGACCCAGGGGTAAGAATGGAAGTGAAACACCGCGTCTGAATACAACTTCAGTAACTCCTCAACCACAGTCCAGAATGCGTGATAACGTCGGACAGACGGGCGACAGCGGTGACAAAGTTCGTCTACCGCAAATTATACCATCTAACAGACAGCATGAATACTGTGAATCTATGATGCCTCCATCCTCCGTGATGCCACCATCTGGCGTTACCGGCAAAACCACCTTCACAGCCCCAGGACCAGTGTCGGGAAGACATTATGGGGGAACAGCATCGTCCCGTTACAGCAAATCGATGAAAGAAGGTATGGATTATTATTTGATAAATACATCTTTTTGTAGTTTGTCACCCGCACTATTAATTTTTTATTACATGCTGTGCAAAAGAGAACTTCAGAACTCACATTCGAGTTTTTCTTTAATTCAAAACCAACAGCTAGCTCAGTTGGCTCTATTGACTAGATTAGTTCAATTTGACATATTTCCATCTTAAGCTATAAAAAGAAACTTGACTTCTCGTTGTTATTAATCTAGTTATCTAATTATCTAATGTACCAACAGAAATAAAGCTACAAGAAGGCGTCCAAATATTATTATGTGCAACTACATGGCTGTGAGGATTAGTTTGAAAAGTAAAAATTAGTTGTATATATTACTATTACCAAACAGAGTTTCATTTCAGTTTAGTCTAATCGACTGTATTTTTAGTCTCCGCTAGGAGACTATCTGTGATGCACTCACTACTACTGGGTGGATATTTT
>JBCAUG010614695.1:0-14185 GCA_038406175.1 Haplosyllis leylae | reverse complement strand
AAAGTTGTCAACTCTAGACTCATGTCGTGCAGCTGTACTCTAAACTCGAGACGGCGGCTCAGCATTTCGCCTTTCTCTTGAAAAACAAGACCGCGTACATTAGCAAATCATTGAAGATATTTATATGCATGTCTTTCTTCTGTTAAATTATGCCGATGGGTTTAAAACTTTTAAGATAAATAAAAGAAGTTTGGACCATGTCTGTATTTTGTTATATTATGCAGCTCGAAACGAGGACTCGGGGTTGAGATGCCCGATGCGCAATTAGTCTGAACCCGGTCTTACCTGTTCATTAAGTTACTGATATGTCCAGTGGGTCTGAAAGGACATATCACCGCAGCTTCTTCAATTGTTTTTTTCTCGTTAATCAATACTTCATCCCGAACAAATATTGTTACATAAAAGGTTTAAAACATTGTCCTTAAATTACTAGTATCACAAATTCATAATATTTAGGTGTACTTTTTTTCCATCGCGTTTCGGAAACCACAATGTTACAAAATTCAAGGCATTTGATAGTCCTGCGACGCTATATTCCTCACTGGGTGCTTGGATTCGCTATTCTGTGTACTACACATTTTGTTGACATTTTGTTATCAAGCAAGATTATGGAAACTGCTTCGAAGTCCTGGATGTTATTTGAAAAAGAAATTTCGCGATACGAAGAGAAAAATAGTAATAAACTAAAGTAACTGATCATGTTTATTTTTATTAGTTATTAAACGTGTTAAATCACTTTTGTATTTGAGTGCAATTATTATATCCCAAAGTCTCCTGAGATACAATATTAATGCATCTTTTAAAATTATAACAGTTACTGTGTATAAAGTCACAGTCACATCAGTTAGAACTTGTGTGATTTTATAAAAGTTTAGAGCTTACAAAATTGAACCCTCTCCTTTTTCATTTCCTTCAGTCGCAATAAATGTCGAAACTATGACAAAGAATATCTTTTATTTTGTCAAGAAAGACAACTGCGGCCACAACAACCAGCACAACGATCAGCGCAACGAGAATGATTCCAGTTGCAATACAGATCCAGGCCCACCTGCGTTTGTTCACAGACTTCCTGTACTCCAGTGCTCTGTGATCAGAGTATGCTGCCAGAGAACATACCAATCCAGTGATTCCACAGCAGAACATACCCAAGCCTAAGGTAATCATCGACCAAACTGTAGTGCACCAGGACCTAATTGTATTGGAAATACTTCATCTTAAGCCATCATTCTTTTGATGCTGTACGATTTCTTTCAATGATTGACCAGTGAGTCCAAAGAACCACCATTCACATTGAAAGAAGGTGATATCGAAATTCGTCCTCGTAAACAGGATGCAATTGTTTTCAATTCGGCACCACTTACATTGGGGATAGAAATTTCAACCATTCTGAACTTTCCTAATCGAGATGAAGATCTTTACATGTTTCTCTTTATTTTCTCCTTCATGAAATATCGAAACACAACTTCAATTTTGAGTGCGACAAATCATTATCATGCAAGCTCTGAATTTGGAACGAATCATCCGATAAGAAATCTCTGAAAGATACACTTGGACCATATTAAACCACGACCTATCAATGGGTCATTCAATATCAAAAATTATAAGGTAAAAGTTGTGGGAAATGATTCGACGAAAAGATAACAGAGTATTAGTTCTCACCAGCTGGTTTCTCGGAACACATCGTCGGGTCCTGTGTTGATTTTCACCGCCACGTCAGTCGGGTTCGTCGTTGGTTTGTTTGATGAGTTGGCAAATGAATGGTTGAAAGTGTCTGAGTAGTAGTACGAATTCATTACGAAAATCTGTAAAAGTACGACGGGTTTATTTTACAGCTGATAATTTGTAATGACCAAAAAAACTTGCTTAACTGCTTTGGCTGATTAGAGAGTGCGGTGCACCTGCTGGCCCTCCTGGATCCACCACTGAGTTCAGTTTCATAATTTAATTGCCACTCGAAAAACAGAAGAAAGTGTTTTGTTGGTTCATTTCAGACTTTCGTTCATTTTAAACATGTAAAGTTCCGACAAAATAGATTTATCTTTTACCTTGATAAATTAAATTTCTTCACCAAATAGTCACAAAATTGATAGTGATTTCAGGGGTGAAACTAGGATTCTCCGCGGGGAGGGGGGTAACATATTAAAAATGCATGAAATCGAAAGATCCGTCAATAGATCCGCCATATGAGCGGAATAGACATAGACCACATCTACATCACCACGTTATAAGTATGTGCCTTACTGAGATATGAAATGCAGCTACTCCTTAATTTTCCTCGCGACTTAGCGTTACTCATATTACACAACAAAAGTTGCCATTTTACTCCGTCGTAAAGAATCGGAATTTATCATGTTTGGATGATGTCATGTGTTACATAACATGAACAAAGCCATGTGCTCAGTTAATTTATATTTTTGAAATGACGTGACGTACTTGTTGGTAAGAGATAAAAAGACCATGAAGATTAGAATTCATGTAACATTACCTTATTCTATAAGTTATAATTATCAGATGTTTTTTCTTATTGCAGTCAATACGTCACTTCTTCGGCGCTTTCTTCTTTGTTACCCACGTCACGCTTGATTGAATTATTAGGTATTTAAAGCATCCTTAAATTGCCAAAAGATCACTTTTCCCGTGGGATGTGAAAGAAAATGAAACCTCTCCAGATTTTACGAGCTCAGAGAAATAATAAAAAAAATATTTCATATAACATTCAGAGAGAAGGAATTTATTGATATGAACATGTTAGACACTGCAGCATCAGTAGCCACAATTGTTTCAATGTTTTATGACATTTTGTCACTAAATAAGTACTTTGGGATTCACGATTATCACAAAATAAAGAAAATCTCAAATAGGAAAGACTTCCTTATGCGCCAGCCCCTGCCCTTTCACAAAATATTTGACAACAAATTGCCTCCACAAAATGTAACTACAAATTGTCACAACAAATGTTCATACATGTAACAAATCAGAGCAAAATAAGCTGCATTTTCTGTATATTTTGTTATTTCCCTGATGGTGTGCTGTGTACATGGATTGTCACCAATATAACTCTTTATTTAGTCCTTTCGGGTGTACACCATCCAGTTAACAACTGGAGCATTCAGACCTCTTATCTCAGAGGGTGACAGTAAATGTTCATGGGTGTCTTTTTGTGTACTGGGCCCAAATTGGTAGGATTAAGCCAATTCTTGTAGATCAGACTGTAATGCTGGAGGGGGTGTCCATGATAGAGACCAGTATCTTGCCAGAACTGTGGATTCAGCACCTCCAGTGAAGTGCTCACATTGGTTGAAGAATACAAACATACAGCTTTAGTACAGCCTTTATTATGATGCTCCTAAAGACACAAGAAAGGAGCCTTCTTGAAGAATACAGATGTCACACACTTGGAGAGGGTTTACACAACAAGACAGTGATAGGCCTCCCTCATGTCCAAAGCACACAAGTACATCATTCTAGCCATTGTTTGTAATGTGGACACACAATAGAATTACACACAGCTTAGGCACAGCTATTACAGCTAAGAAACCCTGAAATACAAGAAGACTTACTAACAAAAGTAAATCTAAAAGTACATCTACATTTACTTGTTATGTTCCAACTGCTTTCAGGTTACAATAATACTAAAGATTGATGCCATAGGAGGGTGTTGGACTTACTCCTCTCTTCAGGATCTGTAAGCACTGACAAAATTCTCAGATTGTCAAAAGCAGCTTTTTGAGGGTCATTTCATTAGATCCAGAATGAGGGGGTACAGTTACTATGCCTGTCTACCTGAGAAATTCTTGCTGTTTTGCTAATGGTACCTTAACAGTCTGATGGTTCTCTGGTGTTGCTACTTTCAGGGAAGCATACCCTGCTTATATAGGGTGCAACCCAACCAACAGCATATCAAGATTGCTGCAGAAAGTAGTTCCCTTGGGTCTGGATGGGGTCCCAGAGTCTCTGGAGGTATTTAGCACAGATGATGGTTATTATAGGTATTGGAAGCAACTAACTCAGTTTGGAATTACTCTCATTACAATTGAACCATAAATAACACTTGTAGACCAGAGGGGTTGTGTAGGAATATCACTCTGACATGGCAGACTCTGATAGGTCCAAAATAACCACAGATCACACAGGTTGGTCTGATTGGTCCCTGGGGAGTGTGCATGTGATGGGGGAATAGTGATTGGTTATTAGTAGAGGGGTTCTGCATGTTTGAGGTGTGATTGGTACTTGTATGCAAGGAGGGGGTTAGCTCATTATAACTGCATATTGCTGTGTATGGTAGGGACTGCTTTAGCTGCGCATGGAATAAATTTGGATGCCCTCTACGTACTTAAGCAACCTGTCACGGGATGTACATGAAATGCTGCTTATCTTGCTCTGTAATTGATGACTTCGTTGTCACATTTTTTGCACACCATTTGTTGTCCTATTTTAATTGTTTATAGGGAAGAAAAATGTGAGGGCAAGTCAAAATACTGAAGTGGCTGACGCATGTGGAAGTCCCCTCAAATATTTTCTTTAGTCCTAAACTTTAATTTTTTATTTCCTAAATTTTCAAGAAGAGACAAAAAATCCAGACGCACCCCCGAAGTTGAGGAGCTGATCATGGTCATCGGTGTTTGGACCATGTTGAAGACTCGGGATCGACATAGTTGAACAGGTACCCTCTTTAATTCGACTTATTTGTGAACAGTGATGCTTGAGTAAACTGCATTTCTTTTCTACATATTACATGCTATTTATGTAAGTGTGAAATATAAGGACCATAGGATTCAACAAGATTACTTGTGATGATCAACTGACTGACCCTTTGGGCGAAGGTGAATTAAAATTAGCAAACCTTATTTGGAAGTGTTACCTGGAAATTCTTTTCAATTTTCCATTCACACCAAGATATATTAGACATCTAAAACCCTAATTTAAGATGCATCAAGCTGCCAGCCTCTATTTTGAAGAACTTGCGTCCGCATGCAAATCTGCATGGTTCTATTGGCACGGAAACCAAGCTCAGTAAAAGAACCAATCCAATCTTCAAAGTTACACTTGGCAACATTTTGACAATGTCTTTGAGATAATCAGATTTCGAGTCTACTTTTATTCGCCAACGTAGTGGCTTTTATCTGAGTCTATTAATAACTTGTGATATTTTCTTTGAGACAATCACACGATTTGCAGCCCATAATTTCCTTCTCCGCACCTGTAATAATTGCCTCAAGATGCATTTGCTGGCAATGAGGATTACATTACAGACATAGCGGTTCAGGAGTCTACACTTTTTGCCGCCTACTTAAGCAAATTTATCATTATGGTTTTGTGACTAGAAATGTGTGTAGAATACACCGCCATTGCGTTTGAATGCGTTACGGTATGAGTTGAAATATCTTTTATTGTGGAAGGCCGAATAGTCGACCGGTAACCAATAAGTTATGTAGAACAAATCAATTTAAATTATTTACAAATCTTGACAGCTGGCAAGCAGTCAGTACAGTCTTTCTAGTAAAAGGATGCAAACAATACTGGCATGGCTGGGTTACTTAACATGCTGTCTCCTGCACTGCATGGACAGGGCAGACATTATCCTAAAGGCCTAAAATTAAACTATGTCTTTGTCTTTGCATCCCACTCAGTCGTGCCACAATAAACATGTTAGACCCCTAAGAATTGCTAATACAACCAAATCCTATTTTAGACTGTATGGAAAACTGATTGATTTCAGCTGTCTTGTACCAACTCTGGGATTAGGTCCTGCAATAAACTGAAGTAGTTACAGGTCTCAATCAGCATGTGTTACTTCACAAACTGGGACACTACATAGAGTTTAGATTTTGAAAACATTAACCAGGGACACTGGCCAGGAATAGGATGTGGAGGAATTCAGTATAGCTTTCTCAGGTGGGGGCAACACTTCCCCACCCAACACCACTGACACACAATTCCCGATCAAAATGAAAATTAGAACAGTTATTCTGTTGCATACTAATTTTTCATTTTAGAAGGGTTAACAGAAAACAGTTGATCAGTTGTACACTCTAAATATGTACTACAGAATAGATACTGTGCTGTACATGCCCAGGCTTGTTTGTTCAGATCTCAACATAAAAATAAAAGGATTAGTCTATTTTCAAAAACTGCATACTGCTTTGTGGAATATGCAGAATACATTCCATTAATTAATGTCAAGAGGGTGGAGCCACAGAGTAGAGTATGACATATAATGTTCCTTACTGGATGCATCATGAGATTGGTTAGGGTCTACCCACACCGAGTGAAAGCGAAAGTAAAAGAGATTTTCGCTTTCGTTTTTTGCTTGGTCTGAGTACCACTGTAGAAATCAATGTAGTCCATTCAAGTGAAATCACTTTCACTTTGGCTCTCGCTCCAGTGGGTCCAGGAGCGATCAAAGAAGCGATGTCGTTTTCGCTTTCGCTGGTGTGGGCTGGCCTTTAGGTATAAAAACCCATCCTATCAGACACTAAGATAGAAATTACATATGTACTTGAAACATTAATGATACAATGTACCCAAGCGGAAACAAAGCAAATTTTTTATCCTTTCTTGATCTGCTTAGTTTGTGTTTCGACCAGCCAACCCCGAATAGCGGCCTTGGTGGATTATCCGTTGTCTTGTTTCAGTTCATGATAAAATCATGCCAACACAGTTACCTTATCTTTTTAACTGGTTGACCAAACTGGTGGGCTACCAAAGAGAAGATCAGTTTGTTACATTCATTTGAGTTCCTTCAAAACTTGTGTGTAGAAGAATAATTGTGGAAATATTAGATTATTGTAGAACCACGCATGTTGTGAAAACTATGTAAAGCAAAACATTTGCTTCGACTTCGCTTTTCCAGTGATGGTCAAAGAAAATATCCTGCAAGACGAATTTTATCAGTATAGTCTCTATGTTAAAGGTTAAAGTGTCAGCTCTTTTCATCTGTAAGCGAATCTAAATGAGTCGTTTTAACGTGTAAATTCCCTCCTGTGGAAGGTAAAACCGATACTCCCTTGAGAACTATCTGTCTGAGATTAATGACCCCGGCTTCACCGAAACTTAAGATTTGTGTGACCCCATGGAATCCTTTACCTCTTTTCGCTTGCATTGCAGTTGGGCTATGCTGCTTGAGGAATCTTTTAATTAACAAACTGTAATGTAAGGTCAAGTGCTACAGTTTCTCACTCACATTAATTAATCTATAACCCCTGACAGCTACTTATTATGCATGTTATTTTATATCCTAATTTGGTTGTTTGTCAAAAGAAATTGGAATGTGATTTAAATGAATACTTGTAATTAGGACGCAGATATCTCATTCTGAAATAGATTGTGCTAACCATCGTCGGTACGTGTTTTTTTTTCTAAATTTTGTGGTAACTTATGCAAGCGGTAATGAACTAGTTTTCAGTCTTAACAATGTATATATTAAGTTAGATCTTAACTTTCCAAAGAAGTTCCACAGAATTTTTGAAAGACAGATCAGAAAATTTCATGTACCTTAGTCAGTACTGCAAGTACAGCATCTCATCAAATAGGTTTAATTTCCTAGTCTGCCTAGAACCCTGCGGAATATCCTTACGGATAATTAAATTATTTTTTTCCTTTGAGAAGGAAAGTGGAAGGAAATGGTGGCAAAGGACATGGTCACAAAACCAGATTGCTTATGTAGAGGATTGTATGAAATGAGGATATGTAATGTTGATTATATTGACATCATTTTAAAACAAAATCAACAAATTTTAACAAATTTAATGTTCATTTGATAATTTACATAAAAACTGCTCAAAGAAACAAACTTATAACAAAGCTAAATGAATTGTGGTCCACAGGGACCTTCTCCATGTTTTTGAGGTCGATAAATTCACTCCTTCAGAAGGGTCCTGCTGGAGAGAAGTACCTGACCCTATGTTACTGTCTGAGTCTGAGTTATTGTTATGTGTCTGTGTTATGTTTTGACGGGAATTTTCATGACGAATGCACAACTTTTTGTAGTGAATTGACAACTTTTCACAGAATTATTACAAAGAATAATTTTTTTTACAAATTCATATTTCTAATTTTTGTATACATATATATATCAAATGTTTCATGAAATATCAGTTTTACAAAGGAAAAATTATGAAATGTTGCCAATTCACTATGAAAAGTTGCAACTTGCTGTGAAGTTGTAAGAATTGGCAACTTTTCATGGAATTATTACAAAAAATAAAAAAAATTATAAAAAAATTTATATTTCTATTTTTTGTGTATATATATCAAATCTGTTATCAAATATTAGTTTTACAAAGGAAAAATTCTGAAAGTTGCCAATTGGCGAATTGGCAACTTTTCATAGCAAATTGGCAACTTTTCAGAATTTTTTTTCGTTGTAAAACTGATATTTCATAAAAGATTTGATATATATACACACAAAATAGAATATAGATTTAAATTTTTTTTATTTTTTGTAGTAAATAAAGAAATAATTGAGACATAATAGCAGAAACATAACACAGACACATAACAATAACTCAGACTCAGACAGCAACTTAGACTCAGGTTACACTTCCTGCTGGAGGGTCTGTTAACCAGGTCAAACAGCTACAAATGATTGAGGAAATTTCGGCTAGCCTAATTTGCCTAATTAATCTGAATGATTGAAGAAGCTCTTAAACTGGGAGACCTCAAATGTTTGACAGCATTGATTTTTGAATCCAGATAACGACTCTTGCTATCCATGCTTCAAAGATTTTTCGTAAAAAAAAAACAACATAAAAGGAGATAAAAGAATTCATCGAGACAAAATAATTATTACTTCCAAACTGCTTATTCTGTAGAAGTATTGGCATCAAGAGCTAATATCAAACAACTATGCAGAAATTGAGCATTACTCAACACGTCAAGGTCATCTGAAATAGCTGCAGGGCATCTCGGAGATTGCTACAAATTGCTATCGTTTGGTATGACTTGGCACATTTTACTTGCTTTTGTCTCTGCAATCATGAGAACAATATTCAAACGAGACCGATTCAATCTGCGACATGGTCTGGAATTTGATAGACTTGAATGTATTTTCGAAATTATGTACAATTTATTCGAGTTTTCCCTAAAATGGACCATTCTGCCAATATTACCAGAATTGTATTGGCTCACTATACTATTGGATCAGTTGCTGAATTAAATTTTTGTTCAAAATTTGCCAAAGATTTCACAAGGTTTTGGTAAAATAATATTGAATGTATGGTAAATTTTATCAAATATTTGGCAAAGTTTTATTTAACCACAAAGTTTCATGACACCATAAATGATCCCTTGCCTGTTTACCAGGCAATAAGCAAGATGCTGGTCATAAAAATACAGTCAACACCTACTTGTTTTACCAGGTGTGCCAGGTACATGACATTTTTTGTTTAGGAGACATTTTTTGTTTAGGAGACCAGTATGCCATTGCAGAGAAGTCATGGCATCTTAGCTCCAGACATTTCTGCCTAAAACTGGTGTCTCAATTAAATTTTTGTCAAAGTTTTGGCCATGGTTTGGCAATGATTTGGTAATGATGCAAGTTACCAACCAAGACATCAGTTTTAGGCAGAAATGTCTGAAACTAAGGTCTCATGACTTCTCTGCATTAGCAGACTGGTCTCCAAAACAGACAATGTCATGCACCTTGCACACTTAGCAAAACAAGTGTTGACTATGTTTTCATGAGTAAGATCTTGCTCATTGCCTGGTAAACTATGTAAGGGATAATTTACAGTTAAATAAAATTTTGCCAAATATTTGATAAAAATGTATCATCTTTTCAATATTATTTTACCAAAACCTTGTGAAATCTTTGCCAAATCTTTAACAAAAATTTAATTCAACAACTGATCCAATAATATTTTCAACCAATACAATTCTCGCAATGTTGGCAGAATGATCTATTTTTGGGAAAACTCGAGATTGATACACAGTGCCATGTGCCATATGCAGTGTTAACTCTTTTGCACTTTGATTATCAGAGTTCTGGTAGTACGCAATGTGTCCAAAATAACATAAGTGTGATAAACAAGGCGACATCTGCTATAATTGAGTGATTTACTATTAATCTCATTAGTGTCCTACAATGAGGAGACCAGGAAAAGCTATTTTGTAGTAATTTGCCATGTTTGCCACAAATATATTAAGTGTTAATCAACTGGGACTCATGCAGTAATTAGCTTGCGCCCTAATTTCCAATTCATAACATAAATTATTGGATTGATTCCACTTGATACGATTCAGAAAAAAATATGTAATCATTTTCTGTAATAGTTTTGCCAGTTACTACGAAGCATAAGGTTCATTCTGCTTAACTTGTGCATGTCGTCTGTTCGCATGACCTCAAAATTTGGTCTGGTCCCTTCAAGCCGTGACATTTAGTTAAGTAATTATCACGGGTTTCAGATTCCAGTCTCATTGGGACAGATGTGAGCTCCATTTTTATGGAGATCTGCCTAAATTTCGACTTTGCTGCTGTTACCACCCGCTTATGGGTGGTAATGTTTTCACTCAGAACTGTTTATCTACGTGTAAGTGTGCGCATGTCTGTCTGTTATTGCTTATCTTTTGAACTGCTAAAGCTTGGAACTTTATTTGCAGTATACAGATACAGGTCAAGTATCAAAGTAATTGTCTTAAGATCAAGGTCAAGTGAAAAATAACGTAAACTTTACTTTCGTGGTTGTACGCTTTAATGGTCAGCTAAAAGCTATTTCAAATTAAAAGATACCCAATTGCAATATTTATCGAGAACCAGTGGATATTCACGATGTTACTCGTAAATTCCCCAGGGCGTCACCTCCTGATGTGCAACTGCTACAAGTTGCCTTACCTGAACCAAAAGAGAGAGTCCCCATCTGGTTAGATTCAGTTCCCTTTTAGCATCGAGCGAGGATCATGATGTCAAGATCCTGTATGTGCAAAAGTACCTCTTTAACATGCTCATTTTTGGTGCACTACCAAGTAGATTGAATGACAAGAACATTTTGCTGATCACCCTGACATCATGATGTTGTCCCAGTTATCTCCATCTTGATCAGGTAACCTGTATGGGTCATGACACAGTGCAGGAGGGAGGAGTTAATTTTTAGAAATACCCCCTGGGGACGATTGGCAGTGGCAGGGTCTTCCACATGCGCCCCCACCTTTCCCATAATTCTCTTTTGTTTTACCCGTACCAGAATTGCCAGTCAGGTTGTGGCATATAATTAAAGAGCACTTCTGTTTCTTTTGCAGGCCATTTAAATGTACGAGGAAATCCGTACCTGACGAATTTTCAAACAGCACCGAAGGTTGGAAGTCAGAAAGGTAAAATTAATTATTTTGAATTTGATGGGATTGTAAGTTTTGCAGAAGTTTGTAGATTTATAAAACAAAGCTCTTTCAAGTAATTCTCCAGACTATACGGCTTGTTGATTCAAGGGTGTAGTTTGATTGAACTATCTTGTTCTCCTTGAAGTGTTTAGAAGTGTTGACGGATAGTTTTACAAGCAAAATATTGTTGTTCCTCCTCTAGAACTGGTAGGTAAATTTTGTTAAATATTGAATAATTGTAGAGTTATGCCTTTCAAATGGATATGATATTCTTTGATTCAACTTTAAATTCAAAGCACTTTTTCAATTTCTTTGATTTTGCACCCTTCGTATTCTCAGGCACGAATCTAGTATTGCTCAAATGAGTAATGTTAAATGAACCTAAGTGTCATTTTCTACCCAGATTAACTGTGATAATAGGATGTATTTCGTACATAGTTAATTTCCCCCAACAATATCGGATTGCACGACCACGAAGTCAGTCGTGAATGTGTTATTTGTCGATGTAATGGCTTATCTGTCTGTGAAACTCTTGGAAAGTCACTGACAATATCTTAAGATTGATTTGGAAAACAAAGCGAGGAATTTATTTTTTGCATCATAAGAATTAGTTGTTGACTTGAGGCATAGAGTTAAAAAGTACATGAAACTTACATTCACTCTCTATCGGAGACACACTTCGCATTGCTACGCTTCGAAAGAAGGTTTTAGGCATCTACCTGTCAGCTCAATTTCTACAGTAGAATCGGGAGGCCGGTATCAAGACGCAAATTTACACGACACCTACTTCCTTTTTAGCCATCCCGGCATATTTATTGCCCATTTAATATACAATATATATTGTTCATTGAATACCTTTTCCTTATTATATTCCATACAATGTAATGTTTTAAGAGAGATCGGACTGCTTTATGATAGGTTGCCATTTTTCTTTGTTCTTACGTAAGCAGTTGTTTGCCGTAGCATTATATGTTTCAATACGGTAAAGGCTATATATTTTTTCTTTAACTTCTGCAAAACTATACTTAGCATTTAAACACTTACATGCGAAAATATACTGTTTAACAACTAATACTAGAAAATTCACGAGATGAGTGGCTTTAGGGTGAACTAAATTTAACAGAATGTTCTTGTCTGAGAATTCCAGAATTGCTTTGTCAACGTTCATTGTATCACTAATAAATCTATGTAATTCAGTCCAGATTTGCTTAGCTTCCCAACATTGAATTAAAAGGTGAGAGGTATCCTGATATATAGCGTCACAATACTCACAACCCTGGGTGGCTACTATTCTCCAATAATAAAGTCAATTATTCGCATGAATGTTATTCAATAGTAGCCGATATTGAAAATCTCGGTATTTCGTGATATTTGTTACAAGATATATGTTACTGAACGCCTGGACAAATTCCTCAATTGAAATTTCAATTTTGCTGGACAACTTACCATAGGCTTTTATGAGGCCATTGGGTTGTGCATTAACTAATTGTGTATATATATATCTAGCCGGTTTCAGGTTAGTTTGTAAAGTTTGAAATAATGAGACCGATTCTTCATTTAGAGTGCTCTGATTCCTTATGATAGTTATCCAGGTTTTAGGGATTGCTGTGCACAACCCAGTGTACTCCAGCCATGTTAATGCGTTGGGATATTTCTCCGCAATTTCTTCATATGATTGAAATTGCCCGTTCCCATTAACTATGTCCTTTACATACAGAATACCTTTTTTACATGCGCGACGGTTGTAATATGGTTTACCATTGATTCATATGTATGAATTAAACCATAGAATTTCCTCGGCAGGGTTGGTAATTCCTTCTTTGTTTTTAATTGTCCATTGATAAGAGAACCAATGTTCTATGCTTTGAGTTCAAAAGGGATTGTGCATTGTAAGGGTAAGTTTCACGTCCTCCAGTTTAAGTGTACAGTCAAAGAATTTTGTACCCATGTCTTGAGGTAATAGTAGGGCAATTTGATCCTGAACATGAGGATATTGTTTGAATACCCAAGCACACTTTACTGCTTGATTTTTCAGCCGAAGATTTACCAATGTCAGTCCCCCATTAGGGATAGTAGCCTGTAATGTTTGATAGTCTATTTTCGGCCTTTTATCATCCCACAGAAACTTCTGTATTATTTGGTCATACTCCACATAGAAGGATTCTGAAGGATTTACTTCTACCTGCATCAGATACACATAAAGTGAACCAATAAGCGAGTTTACTATTAAAACCTTACCAGTCAAAGACAACTTGCGTTTCGAGCATCTATTAATCACTTGTTTCGTTGTGTTCAAAATAGCGGCATAATTTCATTCAGAACTATTATTAACATTGATACCCAGTATGGAAAGTTCACCTGGATCCCACACTAGAGGCTTATCGATACTAAAGGGTTTGGCATTACCAATACACTGTATATATGATTTTTGATAATTTACCTGCAGTCTGATATTTGTCTCAATGCGCGCGAGTACTTTGATTACCTCTTGTACAGCTTTTTTATTTTGTAAAAATAGTTGTGTGTCGTCTGCAAATTGTGCCATTATGTTTTCTAATTCATTCAATTTTATCCCTTTTATATCACTATTTTTCTTGATTTCTCTAGCCAGTACCTCCCCGCATCCAACAAAAAGAAGGGGAGCAATGGGGCACCCTTGTCGACAGGACCGTGTGACCTTCAGGTATGGTGAAAAGTAACTGTTGTTGGTTGTTACAGATGAGAAATCATACAACAAGAAAGTCCTCCTGCGTGAACGCAAGAGGCATACCGCCCGCCATGTAGCAAAGTGGAGAAAAAAAAAACAGTTGAATGCAGTTGTAATGATTTATTTTAATAAATTATATTTACAGTTAATAGGTGTATTTCATTT
>JBCAUG010614584.1:0-14186 GCA_038406175.1 Haplosyllis leylae | reverse complement strand
AAATGTAACATATGGTCTGCTGTATGTGCCAAGAAAGACAAAGGAATCACATCTGAAATATTATGTTTTTCCTCTGAGTATAGGTGGGAAAGTGCATTGCTAACCTTCATTTTACTCCCTTCCAAATATTTAATATTGAATGAATAGTCCTGTAGCTTCAAAAGTAAGGCACTAAGTCATCTAGTGGTAGGTTCATATTTGGCTCTTTTCATGTATTCAATTGCCTTATGGTCTATAATTACCTCAAAGTAACTGTTTTTGAGCAAATGTTCAAAGCCATGAATGTTGCATACTAGGTCTGTGAGTTCTAATTCACACACACCATAATTTCTAACAGCTTCTGGTAAATGCTTACTGTGGTATCCTATAAGGACCCATCCATCTGTCTGTAATTGATATAGTGCGCCTCCTGCTGCTTCCCTACTGGTGTCACTTTCTAGCCTAAAATGACCTTGTCCTGCGGGCATTCTTAGTACCGGTGGTTCTTGCAGACACTTCTTAATCTTTTCAAACACAATCTGACACTCTGATGTCCATTTAAAAGTGGCTTTCTTTCTAGTGAGTGCATATATAGGAATTAAGTATTCTCTAAGCTTTGGAAGAAAGGAGGATAGAAAATTAACCATTCCACAAAATTGTCTACATTCTTTTACCGATTTTAAGGGGTGCATATTTCGAATGGCATCACACTTATCTTTCATAGGTTTAAAACAGGGTTTTCCTTCTTTAATCATAAACTGTAGTCCCATATATATCAACTTGTCTCTAAACATTTGGCATTTGTGGGGGGATATTCGCAAACTGTACTTGATTAAGACTTTCAAGAGATCTTCAATGTCTTGTTTATGTGTTTCTTTCTTAGAGAAAATCAGGATATCATCCATGATTATCTTGTATCTTTCCTTGTGAGGAAGTTGTTCTCTAATGAAATCTGCGAATTGTCCCCAAATTGCTGGAGAACATGACATGCCCATTCCCATACGTAAGTAATGGTAGGTGGGTGAACCAAAAAATGGTGTTATCCCACAATACTTTTGGGAATCCTTTGCAAGGCGAAGTGTGTGGTAAGCATCGCGAAGGTCTATGACTGTATACACCTCACACTCGCTGTTTCCAATTGCATCCAAACAATCTCTTACTAATGGAAAAGCATGGTTGATTCACACCAATCTCTCATTAAGAACTCTGAAATTGGTAACCACTCTATACAAGTTTTGTTGTTTTCTTTTTACCAATAATACTGGAGAGCTATATCCTGTCAAGCCTTTTTCTATAATTCATAACTTTTCTAGACGTTCCATTTCTCTTTGTACTATCTGTTTTTGTTCTTCCCGAATGGGATATGGTCTAACAAAGAAAGGAGTTTCATCTCTAAGCTGTAACTGTACTTCGAAATAGGGACAAGTACCTATCTCATCTCTCAGGCTAAAGGCATCTCTGTTTGAAAGTAACATTTTCATCAACTCTTGTTTCTCTGTTTCATTCAATAAAGACTCAGTTAGAATTATTTTCTTCTGTAAAATTTCTGCATCTGACATTTGTCTCCTGGGATCATTCTTGTCTAACCAAGGAAAAAGATCATCGGTTTCTTTAGCTTGTTTCGAAGCCTTAATTTTGTTTTTCTCATCTCTAACTTCCAGTCGATTGTAATTCTGTTTAAATTGTTCTTCCTCAGCTAAGTGTTGTTCTGCTAATGCACTTACAAATGCTGTGTGGCCATAAAATACATACTCATTGGAGTCTGTGCCTAATGGTATTAACCACTGGAGATCTATCAAAGAGCCATCTTTTGATCTCAAGTCTAAGTAGCCCAACAATTGACCTCTATGGATAGTATGTTGATCATCTGTGTGGTTAAGGAAATTGATCATGGTCACATTAGCTATGTAATTGGTAACCACTGGTTGCAATGGATACCCAGTATAATTGGTTTTAATCCATGCAACTGAGGAACCTTGTATGGTTGGGTGATAGTCCGGTATTTGGACCCTTGCTTCAATTTGTCTCTTTTGTCCTGAATTTATGGTACTCCTTTTGGTTGTGTATATTGGAAATGATCGATCTCTTAATAGTATCTCTCTTCTGTCATATAATTGTATGGCTTGCATTTAATCTAAAGCCAGTCTGCTTAGCAGTAAACCATGTCTGGCTTTGGAGTCGCATACTAAACACTTGAACTGTATCAGGACTCCTTGTATTGAAACTGGAAGCTCTGTCCAGAAATATGTATCAATTGGACCATTGCCTGTTGCTATGGGAGGTAGGTTAGTAGTGGTTTTCGGTAAACTGTGCAGTAGCCTATGCTGTTGATAATACCATTTAGGTATAATACTGACTGAAGTACCATTGTCTATTACTGTGGGGATCTCTAAGGGGTTAATGCTTCCTTTCCCTGTGTAATATGCTTTCAGTGACCCGTCATGATTATATTTAATTTTGGCATATAAAACACCATTGAATTTAGTTTTGTCCGCTTTGTCAACATTTAAACAAGTGGCTTCTACCATAGGTACTTGCGCGTTCGGGTTTCCATTATCATCGTATGCAAATGTTTCCCCATCATGAAAATTGTAAATACCTTCTGGACCTATGTCCGAAGGTTGCACATGCTTGTGTAATTCTTTTCTGTTTTTATGTGAGGTATTTGCATACAGAATTTAATCTTTTTCATCTATCATAGGTTTATATACCGGTATCATTATTGGATCACCCATCATATCTTTATTTTCTGGCGTGCGCTCTTCTGTATTTTCATTATTGAGCTCATTATGTCTTCGCCAACTTGTATCATGATTAAGGTGCACTATTTTGTCTTGTTCAGCATTATATATCTCTTTTGAAGCTTCATTTTGACTTTGTGTATCATTTTGACTCACTGGCCATCCAGTGTTATATATAGTCGACATATTATTATCATAGAAGGTATCCATTTGTGACTTTTCAGTTTCATTGAAGAGTGACATAGTCTTAGCAATGTCCTCATATAGGCCATATTCTATATAATCAGTCTCATGCTGATATATTTGCCTATTATCTTGATGCGGATCTGGAGCTGTGGGCATTTCATCAAATATTATATGCTGATAAGCATAGCACAAGATTTCTTCTGCCTCTATTATATTATTCATACTGGGTTCATTTTGCTCCTTTATTTCTATATTTTGTGTGACCGGGTTCTGTTCAGGGATATTGGAAACTTGTTCTATGTCTTCAGCTTTCATGCCTAAATCTTTTTGACTATGGGCAGGCTGTATATCTAGGTATGTGGGTTTGGTGCTCTCATGAGATCCCCTTTTTACAAATTTTGTTGTCTTTGCTGTTGGTCATTTTGTGAACTCATTATGGTTGATGTATGTTGGGTTTCCTGTGTCGATTGTGGGTACTCATAATCATATGAATAATCATACTGATTAGCATCGTGTGTTTGTACCTTTCTACCTGCCTCCGTAGCATGTTCCATAATTTGCTGTGCATAATGGCATTTGTGGTCATAATGACCTCTTTGTGAACAAATGGTACATATATAGCGGTGTTGCGGTATTCCCTGATAACTGGGATGACCGATTCCTCCTGGCTCTAATCTGCCTTGTGGGGGATAACCTCTGGTTTGTCCCCTACCTCTACCTCTCCAATTGTTTCTTTGGGGTTTTCCTCTGCCTCTATTTTGGAAGTTATTTGGAGGGTATTGTGGTTTTCTGGAGCCGTCTGGATTATAATTATTGTATGTACCTCTACCGTTGCCTCTATATCTATAAGTATGGCCTCTAAAGCTTCCTCTACCACTTGTTTGGTAATTTGAATTCCTTTGGGGCTGTGTTGTGTTGTCATAACCTTCTTGACCATAGCCTTTTTGTTGGTAATTTGTCTTAGGTTTTGTACTCAATTGTCTATCTTTAGGAACCTTACTGGGATTAGCATTGCTCGACTTGTCGACCTCAACCAGCTTATGTTCCTGCAACTGTCGCTCTTAAGGAGTTTCGTGAAGAAGGACTGCAGATGCGGTGCTAGGTTGTTTAGTTTGATACAAAAATATCAATTGCTGTGCTTTGACTTTTGCCTTTTCTATGGTATCTGCTTCTAGCAAATGGGCAGATACGTTACTATCAAATGAGTCTTTGAATTTCTCAAGGACCTGGTCTGGAGTCATCTGTAGGATGTCCCCTAATAGCCTAAGTTCTATTGTAAAGGCATCAAGTTCGTCCTTATTAATGTCGAAACGCAATTTATTCCATGCCGTAGACAGCTGCTTCATAGTTTGGCCCCATTTATTAAATCTACCAAGAAAGTCTGCTTTAGCCTCCTGAATAGTGGTAAAGGTGTCTTTAATGCCTCTGAACCAAGTAATAGCTACTCCTGCCAATGATAACTCAAACACTTTGGCAAACTCATTATAATCATTAACAGGTAATACATTTGTATCAATGGCGTATCTGTAATAGCGCATGAAGTTTGTCCAGTGATCATATGCTTTACTAGATCCTGTACCATCAAATTTATCTGTAGGAAACATGGTAAACTTTTGTTGGGTCTTTTGATTATGTTCTCTTTCTGCCTGGTTATTTTCTTGAGCTACAACCAATCTGTCCAAAATTTCCAACATAGCTTGATCCTGGTTCTGTGCGTTATTATCTTGTCTGCACCTATTACGTCTCGGGGGATTTGGTGGTCTGGGTGGTGGATTGGGTGGTGGCCAAAGTTTCCGTTGGTACCGTGTTTCCTGTATTGTTATTACTTGTCTGTCCTGTTACCTGATGATTATTAGCTACCTGGGCATGTTGTAATGGAATGGGAGCAAGAGAGACTGTTTCGGATTGTGCAGTAGCTGCCTGGATTTGTTGAAATGTTTCTGAGGTTGTAGAAGCTGATGGGATGGCATTAGTTGATCTTGTAGGGCCTCGAACTAGTCGCAAACATGAGTCCTCAGAATGTGTAGTAGCATTATTAGGGTTATGATTACTGTCAGAGTTTGAATTAAAAATGTTTCTGATGATAGAGAGGGGTCTCATTCTTGCTTATGGCCGGTTGGAGTTGATTGTGGTTTTGATTATTCTGTTTGTACCGCAGTATGTTTTACTTGTTTGGAAGAAGTTGTTCGCTTTACCTTGCGTGGTCTCGATCTTTCTACAACAGGATTTGCAGTTGCTCAGGATGTGGCCAAAGCCATAGCAGTGGCTTTGTTTGATCCTGGAATGGTACCTCTATGTTCTTCTTCAGTAGTGCTAATGTTCGTATACCCTGAATTGTCTTCCTCTGATGAAGGATCGTCTGGTAGTGTATGTATTTTGTGTGAAACCGGTTTTTCATTTGGGGCAGCCATAGCAAGATGTTTCCATATTTACAGCATAAGTTATAAAGGAAAAAGAACGAGATCTTACTGGTTATTTTGCTGGCTGTCTTGTCGATGTGATTCGGCAACTTGTTGTTGTTGCTGGATTTTAGCTGAGGCTGTAGGGTCCTGGACTTGGAGACGCATCCCTCGGAAACTGGTGCGGCGGGGTTGGTCCAATAAGCTTGGTAATTCTTCACTCTTTGCTCGTCCCCTGCCAAAACCTGTTTATGATGTACTTGGAGTGAGGGGTGCAGTCACCGGGATTGGTGTTTCAGATTACTTGTCTGCTGACGTAGTTTCAGGATGATTAAGGGGTGACGGTAGTAGGTCTTCTCCCTCCTCAGCGTCCTGGTATTTATTGTCTTCTATGTCACTGCCATCTGTCTGAGATTGGTTCTGTAAAGGGTGGGCTTGTGGCAGTGTGTCCCACCAGTCAATGTTGGATGTGTTCTTACGTGCCTCCCTCTTGGCTTTTCTAAGGAGGTAAGCTTTTTGGCTGTGGGTCTTACGACCGTAGGGTAGGTGGTCCCAAGGGTGTGCTGAAAGGTCTCTGCCTTGGGCGATTTGGGGCACGGCCTCATCATCATTTTGAGTGGTGATTTCTATTGCATGATATGGCGGGTGTTGGTACGTAGGTGCTGTACCTGTAGAAACATCATCTTGATAGTACGGATTGTAGTTTAGAGCACTCCAAAGATTATGATTGATTTGTTGTTGATATTGTGTATAGAGGTAAAAGTTGTTTTCCAGGTTCTTGTAAGTGTTCTTGGCAAGAGTCTAAAACGGTATCCTGATATATTATATCTGTTTGAGTGTCTTCGTTGTTTGTTGGTGTACTGCTCGAAGAAGGATGTTCCGGAACTTGGTTATATTGTTGATGACTAGCCAAAAGTTTATACACTATTTGAAAAAGTCCTACTACAACTAAAGTAACTAAGACTGAAAAAGGATCCATCCGATGCTGGTTCAACTAGTCGGTAAGGACCTCCATGTTAGGTGCGCATTCTGCATACCTCTTTATGCTAGTAAAGAGTAGTCATTGGTTTACTGGTCTTGCATTTATTCTACTCTGGCCCTATTAGCAGTGTGCTCTATATATACCGGTATATAACAGCCTCCTATTGGCCGGTGTATTACGGGCCTAGGGTATGGGCGGAGCCCTCCCTGTCAGTGCTTAGGCACGTGTCGTACCCTGCAGTACGGAATGCAAGGAGTGTAATGTATATGGAGAAAGAAGCAGTGGTACGGGGTTCCATTTTTCAGTTGAGGAGAAAGCACGTAATTTAGTCAGATTACAGTCAAACCATTGGCATTTGTATGTTTCCGATATTTGCTTTCCTAATTTTATCCTTTTTGCCAAAGGTTAACGACCGCATTATCATTATTAATAAAAGTTTAACAAAGAATTACACATTAACTGAGCCAACATTGCGAACACAGAGCTATGTTGAACGGTGAAAATATTCTGTAGAAGAAAGTAAGGTATAGACGTTCCAGATAGTGAATATTCAGATAATAGGTGTCGGAGACTGGCATCAGTCTAGCTAAGACCGCAAGGTCAAGGTCATTGGTATGACAATATATAGTATGCCCCTAGCGGACAGCGGGCACTTCAGTAAAGCTCCCCAGACTATATACAACCTGTAGCCCTGCCAATAAACCATCATTCACGCACCAACACCATGTCTTGTCTTTGTGACCCCCCACGACAATAGGGTTCATTGTTATTAACAAATGCTCTAACGTAAAAACCCTTTGTCCTAATCTGTGGTTCATTAGTTTGTTAACACTGAAAATTTTAAATAAATAATCTACTTACGTCGTTTTTAGGAATCCAGTTCTTCCATGTCCGATGTCATTCCACGAAGTGTATGTTGGATGGATATGCTGGATCAAAGGTTAATAATTCAAAGCCAATTAGGCATATCTGTACAACTAAGTGTGCAATCAAGGGTGCAAATATTGGAAACTTACTGAACAGTGACGAACAAAAATACTCCTCTGCAAATTTTAATATTTCATGACATATTTGAAACAGATGGAATTCTATACTCTGTGTTTATTGTTTATTTCCAAGCAAATTCTCAATGGCTTAGAAATTATTTTCTGCATTCAACAAACGTTTTTTCAAGGTATCTCTTTGGTAATTAACAAAAGGGATTACAAATGTCAGACAAAAAGCATTGATAGGTCAATTTACATGATGTTTTGCAACTGACTTTATAAATCTGTGTTCATCAAGTGGACAATATGCTTAATGGATAATATTCTCAGAGGGACTATCTCTAACAACAGCATCTAATTCTCAGCTCCATTTGTGTTATCGAACAGAGTATTCGTAATTAAGCACAATTATCTGTTTCCCTTTGGATATGGAAAAAGACATATTTAGCTGATTGGAAATGGTTCAGCCCTAAAACGTTTAAACATTAATTTACAATATACAAACTGCACTTTATGTATGAAAGACCATTTCATATCGTAAGAAATATTGCTATTATCTACGACAGATGGAACAACAATATTTTAAACAAATAGTATTTTAAGTAATATGAATGGTAATTGCATACATTAAATGTCATTTAACTCCAAAAGAACATAAACAAGAATTGAAAGTCAGTATGATTTGTAATGAAATAAAATGACTTATAATTATCATAACTTTGCATACAGAATTACAGAAACAACTTTTCAGCTAAATTTATATCATCAGGATAAATTGCCTTCCATTTAATATTAATATCACAAATGGTGCATATTTCGAAGCAAAATTGATCTATTACTTTTTGCAACAGTAAATACTCCTTGTAAGGCTGCCTTTTGTTTGAAAAAGAGTTTTGGTCTATGAAGGTGGTGACAGCCTATAGGGATAGCACATACGTTGGGAATTCAAAAGAAACAACACTAAAAGAAACATTCGTTATCAGTTGAACAGGCTTGTCGTAGCTATGATAATCTTTTCCTATCGAATTATAACAAGAGTATTTGCTTCATTAGTGATGTAGGTGTACCAAGGTGAAACAAACCAAAATGCTTTTCTGTTACCAGGTAAGCCTTCTGAGGTCAATTCGCTCATTTCCTTCACTCTCATTGGTCTCTTTGCGGAATCTCCCAGGTGCCACCACAGACCTTGAACATCATTCACCTCCTGGTTACAAATCTGATCAACCCGTATTGTCTGATAGATGTCACATTGACCAACGTTTCGCTAGAATTTAGTTCAATTTCACTTTGAGATTGAGATAAAATGTATGATTTGTGGTTTTGTGAGGTATAATTTAAGATTTAAGCGCAAAACATAGGTGAAAGATACTCGGTTCCCTGTCTCTGGGCTGGCTCAACCATTGAGGCGTTGAAAGTCTTTAAAACTTTCCTGTTTCGAATATCAAAATGAGAAAACGTTTGACTCAATAAGCTGAATTTTTCAAAATAATCATTTTTAATAAAAGATCATCAGTTGCTGTCATCTGTAAGAAGGCGTTAAACTTGGGAGTAAAGCCAGCAGTGTTTCTCAGTTGAGTCCCGACAGGATTTGAGTTCAGTTGCTGTACCTTAGTTCATGTAAAAAAACCTCTGTTAGCGCACTTTACAATACTATTTCTACCCAAGTAAAATTAGATTTTCAACACAATGGCACAAAAACCAAAACTGACCAATTCAAATCATTGCTACTTTAAATTACATTTGATACTAGTTCTTGGTAGACCTTTTCAGAATTACAGAAGGGACCCAAGTTCAGATTTTATTTCTGCCAAGAGAGCTGTAAGACAAGCGCTTAACGATATTATGGTGAGTTGAATAGGGACGGTTGCAGCTTCCGACGCTAATCTATTGATACTGTATTCACTTAAACCTCTCTAAATAATTTAAAGGAAATGAAGCTGGCCAATCACATTAAGGGTTTATAAATGGAAATTGAACTCTCCTGGCTGCAAGCCTAGATCAATTAATTAGTGGTGGGAAAGAAGATTGGCAGGATGAAGTATATTAACTCAGTGCATTAAACGTACAGTGAAGAAAAGTATTCATGAAGACAAAACAATTTGCGAAGTATTAGTAAAGAAATGCGGGAAGCAAACTTTCCAGACTTAGACGTCGGCATCCTTCGCGAGACTCTTATCACGAATGAGCTGAAGTAGAAAGTGGTCAGAAACCACAAGTTTGTAAGAGTGTGAACTGTTGGGCACAAAAGCAAACATTTTCCTTTAAATTTCGGCGGGTAACATTTGTTTTAACAACAATGTAACAGAAAGGGTATCAGTATGGGAGTGCATTAATCGGTTGTGTATCATGAAGCACATCTTTCGGCAGAAAATAACCATTGTTCGTTGGATAGATGTCATCCAGCATTCGTATTTTCCAAGCTGTTCCGCGAACTTTCGTCTTTCCACCAATTTGTTGTATTCTGGCCATCCTATTTCTTTGTGCAATATGTTCTTATCATACGCATGTTGATAAAAGGTTTTTGAAACAAACAAAATCTCACTTTCAACTTCATCCTTTCCTGCAGAAGATTTCATTTTACCAACTTTTACACAAGATAAGGAGGATCTCTCTGTGACAGTAAATCAGAAGTTTCTGTCGCTCTGACCTTCCATTTACTTCAATAGCCTCGCACCAGACGATTTTTTCAGGCAATGTGTCCAATCATTTTAAATGTAATCTAATATGAACCATCTAATGCAGTTAGTTGTAAGGTCCGTATTTGAATGTATTGCAGACAATAATTCAACTGATACATCCAATACTGGAAATACAGATTTCTTACAAGGAGGGTATTGTTAGTGCACTCTGATAAATTGAGAATTAATCAAGTTTATCTTTGAACAAAAGACACACAGTGCAATGTGTGGAAGTCGGGAACAATCTCACTTCCAAGAACTCAGTCATAGCTTTGTTCCACGCTATGTATTTGAAGAAGTGTTCTGAGGAAGCTATTCAATAGTATCTTATTAACCATACACTTCCACCGATGAGGAAGAAGCAAAGCAGAAATTGGACCCAGCACCCATACACACCTCAGATCAAAGCGGAACAATGAAATCCACTTCAGATCTTTCTCTGTGTTTGTACATTTAGGATGTTCAAGTGCCTCATTTAATGTTGGTTTTTCTGACGCAGTACTATTCTCTCCATTGTTCACCCGGAACCAATGCAAAAAAGGGCACCAATCACATTTGGTATTTTTACCAGTATGTTTTATGCATGCCACAACCGCACATTGTAGCCTTCTGAAAGACCATTGATTATCTTTTCAATAATATTGTTGATGGGTTTGTCTGATAGTTTTGTTATTGCCCAATTAGCTTAAGAAAATAGAGATGTTGGCGCGCACGTTTGTTTTCTTATTAGCTCGATCCTAGTTTCTAATAAGCGTTCTCTCTCCATATTCGACAGTTATGTGCAGTTGGCACTCCAGTAACGGGACTCTGCTGCTTAGGCTAGGTCACATGTTAGCTGTCAATGTTTTAGGTGTGAACCCTAATGCAGGGCTCATGCGTATCTTATATACCCCCTGTGAAGCTGTGTTACTGGTTGTTACATGTTAGTGAACTGTTTAACTGTAAACTGTCAGCAGTTATGGCTTTATTATATTTATGGCTTTACGCTAAGGGAGAATGCGGTTTCCCTCTCATATATTGTAAATACCCTTCTTAAGGTAATCGTATATCGTATTACCTTGCACGTTGCCGAAGTATTGACAAATGTAAACTTAGCTTTACGTAGATTTACGTACAATAACAACAAAGTTTTTGGAATATTATATCTAACAGCATTTCCTAGTTAAGTTATTGAAATGGACTCAGTGAAATGAGCAGCTTATAAGTGATCAAAAAGAATCAAAATGAAAAGAAGAACTTTGTTTTGTTTAGAAGTAACGGGTGATAATGTATTGGCTTTGTGGGGCGGGGTTTGGGGGGGGGAGGCTGGCAGGGGAGGGCACTGCTGTCGAACCAGTAGACTACTACTTCCTAGTTGGTCCTTCCTGGGAGGGCCAGGGATGAGGTTTGGTGGTAGAGGGGGGCTGGGGTCAGGGTCACAATTCCGTTGTTGCCAACGAATATGATCATATGTTTTGGCTCCAGTCTGTGGCCCAAAATTACATTGACAGGATAACTTCCCACTGCATCGCATTATGGATACACCCCTTCCTTTCCCCTCCTCCCTCCCTCTCCCCTCTCCCCTTCCTTTACTTACACTGTATATTGGGGATACCGTTATTATGGAAACGGGCAATCAGGGCAAAACAAACACTTACAGTTGCATTTAAACAGCAAGAAAACAGATCCACAAAATCCTGTTTAAAAATCTTGTTTCGGAAACTCAGCCATAACCTTTTAAATTAGATTTTTTCAAAGCATGTATCTCATTTATTTTTCAAACTATTTCTTTTTGTTAGTTGTTATTTTATCGAAACCACTGTCAATAATTTACTGAACTTCACTGTTGGCAAGGTTTTTGGTCTTTGAATCATTTATTTTTGAGAAGCGTTGAATGCTAATGTTAAAGGCTTTGTTGAAGCCAAAAGCTTTATCAAACGTGAAAGCTAATGCGGGGAGAGCAAAATTCAGTCATCAAAAACGAATGCTAAACCATAAATAGCTTAACAGTTGGCCACTTAGGACTTATTGAAAAGACAGTTATATATGTAAAGACTTTAAGAATAGGTGTTCTATCACAATGCAAACTGCGGAGAATCGTGAACAAATTTCCGGATTACAAACTACAGCAGAGAAGCAACGCGACGAAGAAAATGTTGAATCGCCTTCGAACGAGGATGAGAATATAAACGTTAAAATTCTATCAGCGGTAGACGAAAACACGGAAGAGACTACCTTTGAAAGTACACGTAATGAAAAGACGACTGATGAAGGTCAAGTGGTAAGTGTTGAGGACGTCACCAAGAGAGGTGATGGTAAATATGTTGAACTAACTAACAACACAAAGATTGAAGCTATCGAAAAAGGAGAGAGTGAAATTGGTGAACAACCTGTCAAAGAAAATCAGGAGGCTATCAAAGAGGAGGAAACTCTTAATAAAAAGGGGAGTGAAATTATTAAAGATACTTCCAGCGACGACGGCAGTAAAAGTAGGAAGGAGACGCGGAGTCAAGATGAGGATGAAGCTATTCGGCAAACTATCAACCAAGAGAATAGGGTTGACATGAACAAAACTGTAACATATCATAGGAGAGACAAACATCAGTCGGTTAATTCTGTAGGTTTGACTCCAGTTGAGAAGAGGAGTAGTAAGATGATGCCAGAGGCCGAGAAGAAAAAACTAGGTAAAACGTGCCATTTAATATCTGCTTTGTGAATTGAATTCATTGAATAAATGTACGGTAAATCTTAGGAAGCTTTTTAACTTTTATTTGCTTACAGAAACAAAATTAAAGACAGATATTGCTCTGAAATCGGCGAAGTCGCCACATTCTGAAAGAAGCAAAGCACCGGTAGGAAATTTAATACTAAAGCTAAATTTTTATGCTCCATTTGTACTAATTGATAAACGTATGAAACTGGAAAAGACCAATTTAATTAACCTTTTTATTCTAGGATGCCTCTGATGTACTGGTCAATAACTTCTTTTTGGAACATCAGAGAGACTTGGAATTTTACGACTTCCTTCAGATTGTTTTATTTCACTGCAAGCTAATGAAAAACAAATAAAACAGACAAACACCGTCATGACCAAATCATGACCAAACAAGAAAGTCCTCCTGCGTGAACGCAAGAGGCATACTGCCCGCTGCTTAGCTGACCTATCCCTGACTTGTACCAGGCGGGTACCCATCTCAGTTGGGGGGTACCACATCTCAGCTGGGGTGGGGCGGGGGTACCCACCTCAGCTGCAGGGTACCACATCTCAGCCAGGGGGAATACCCACCTCAGCTGGGGGGGTACCCCACCTCACCTCAGCTGGGGAAGTACCCCATCTCAGCCGGGGGTACCACATCTCAGCCGGGGGGTACCCAACCTCAGCTAGAGGGAACCCCATCTCAGTCACGGGGTACCCACCTCAGCTGGGGGTACCCAACCTCAGCTGCAGGGTACCCACCTCAGCCAGGGGCTACCCTACCTCAGTGGGGGGTACCCTACCTTAGTGGGGGTGTCCACCTAAGACAGGGGGTACCCACCTCAGCTGGGGGTACCCTACCTCTGCTGGGGGGTACCCACCTCAGCCAGGGTGGGTACCCCACCTCAGCTGGGGGTACCCACCTCAGCTGGAGGGGTACCACATCTCAGTGGGGTGGGGTACTGACCTCAAGCAGGGGGTACCCCACCTCAGCTGGGGGTACCCACCTCAGCCAGGGTGGGTACCCCATCTCAGCCAGGGGGTATGTCACCTCAGCTGGGGGGGTACCATATCTCAGACAGGGGAGGGTACCCACCTCAGGAAGAGGGTACCCAACCTCAGCTGGGGGGTATCCACCTCAGCCAGGGGGATACCCACTTCAGCAGGGGGGTGCCCTACCTCAGCTGGGGGTGTACCCGACCCCCTGGGTACCCCTCTGTGGACAGACAGACTCACGCCTGTGAAAACAGTACCTTTCCCATTCCTTCGGAATGCGGGCGGTAATTAATACAACATTTATCTAAAGTTATCAAGAAAAGATGATTCTCTGCCGGCGCAGGTCATCTGATGTAAAAAGGAGTCCAGAAAATGCATCACATCTGCCAAAGGTGACGCTACCTGGTTGCCGGTACAGCAGAAGTTCTTGGTGATGATGTTGTCGACATGTGTATATGTGGTGCCGCTGAAAATGCGGCCCCTCCTTTTGTGAGCCAGCCTGGGCTGGGGAGCGGCGGCCTCTTGCAGAGGCTCCGTTTCCGGTTAACAAGCGCCTTCTTTGAAG